>LPNX010538098.1:99214-128629 GCA_001517045.1 Pseudotsuga menziesii | reverse complement strand
ACGATTTTTAGGTATGTCTCAAGATCCTATGCAGCAGTTTCATACAAATTATCAAACTCCTATTCAGAATTCATGGAGTGCACCCATGCCCTGGAAAACTTGGTCTTCTCCGTTAGCCCAATCTACTCCAAATTGGAGAGGATATACTCATGGTAACCAGACATATCAGCAGGCCTATTTACAGCCCTATCAACAACCTTCTACCTATCCCCAATACCAGCAGAATCAAGTCCAAGTCCCATCTTTTCAACAACCCAATATGGTTCCTCAATTGGGTCCACAACCTCAACAACTTCAATTGCCATCCAATCAGCCTCCACCTTGGCCTACACAACTTCCAGCCCAGCCAATTCTGAATCCAAATAATAAAATAGACAAACCCATGTATAATGTTGATGATGGAATGGCACTCCCCTACTCATCCTCCCACTTCAAAATATCAATTTAAGATCTGGAAAAACTTTACAAAAAGAATCCCCTGTTATTTTAGAAGAACAAACAGAAAATGAGAAAATTCCAAAAAAATTAAATATAGAAATATCACAGTCAGAAAATCACAGTAAAAAAGGGAAAACATTAGTATCTTATACACCTCCTTTTCCAGAAACGCTAGTCAAAGAAAAACTTTCAATCTCCCTACCTGATTTTGATGTTTTGAATGAGTTAACCAATGTGTGTGTCAAAATTCCCCTACTGCAGGCTATAAAGGATATTCCAATCTACACTAAAGCAGTTAAGGAATTATGTCTTAATAAAAGAAGGAAGGATCCATCAAAAATTCATGTGGTAGGCAATCTAGCAGGATTAATGTCTAACACTTTTTTTATTGAAAAGTATATAGATCATGGAATCCCAATGGTTACAATTACTGTTAACAATTTTTCAATTCCAAAAAATTTGATTGATCTACGTGCTGCCATTAATGTCATGACACTAGAGACAATGGAATACCTTCACTTGAAAAATATCAGACCAACCACAACCGTTTTGGAACTAGCTGACAGGTCTAAAATTACAACTGAAGGGATCTTAGAAGATATCATTGTTTCTTTAGACTCTTGGGATTATCCTGTTGATTTTATAGTGCTACAACCAAAGTCTAATCTAGGAGGTCACCCATTGATTCTTGGCAGACCCTGGTTGGAAACAACGAATGCTTTCATAGGGTGTAGGTCAGGAAGTATGCTCATTTCACATGGGACAGAAAGAAAACAAATTACACTCTATCCTTTTGCCCAATGACCTTTTACATTAGATCAGCTATCATGGATTAATGAGACCAAGGAACAGGAAGAAGAAGTGATTCAGCTTGTCCTAAGTATCAATCGGTTCTTTGATTTTCAGGAAGAAAACAACGAAGATTTGTTAGATTATTTCATTGTTGAACCTGATATTTCTGAAGAATTAAGAGATATGCACTATGCTATAGAAGATCAAGTTTTAGGATATAATTTTCAAGAAAATTGTACAGTACATTCTATAGCATTGGTACTTCATGATATTTTTAATGTTCATTCAATCATAGATATTCAAAGCAAAATAGTTGAAATCAGTCTAGGAAAACATTTGAATATAAGTGCACATCTTACTGCATCACAGGAAGAACAATTGATTGCTTTGCTGAATAAACATTCCCATGCATTTCCTTGGGAATACACTAATACATGCACTCACCACATTTACACAGATGATAAAATTGAACCTCATAGACAACTGCAACGTAGAATGAACCCCATACTAAAAGAGATAGTCAAGGAAGAGTTGCAGAAGTTGTGAAAAGTGGGATTTATTTATCCCATCTCTGACAGCCAATGGGTTTCTCCCTTGGTTGTTGTTCCTAAAAAAATGGTAAATGGCACATATGTGTAGATTACAGGGAGTTAAATAAGGCAGCATTAAAAGATTATTTTCCATTACCTTGTATTGATCAAATGTTAGATACCTTAGCTGGAAAAGAATATTTTTCATTTTTAGATGGTTTCAGTGGGTATAATCAAATTAGCATTGCAAAAGAAGACCAGGACAAAACCACCTTTGCATGTCCCTGGGGCACATATGCCTACAAGGTTTTACCTTTTAGATTATGTAATGCCCCAGCTACCTTTCAGAGAGCATTCTTGGCCATTTTTGCAAATCTAATTCACAAATGTGTTGAAATCTATATGGACAATTTTTCTGTGTATGGAGGTGCCTTTGAGGATTCCTTAGCAAACCTGGAGAAAATTTTAAAAAGGTGTGTTGACTCAAATCTTTCCCTTAGTAACAAAAAGTGTTTTATGATGATGACTGAAGGGATAGTTTTAGGACATCATATTTCTTCATCTAGAATAAAAGTAGATCCTGCTAAAATTCAAATCATTGAAAATTTATCTGAACCAACAACTAAAACAGATGTAAGAAGCTTTTTAGGGTATGCAGGATATTATCGTAGATTTATTGCAAATTTTAGTAAGATAGCTCTGCCACTATTTAAATTACTTTCAAAGGATGTACCTTTTCAATGGGATACTAACTGTCAATCTACATCTCAGACACTTAAAGAGAAGCTCTCCATTGCTCCCATTTTAAGGGGACCAAATTGGACATTGCCTTTCCATATTTCTATCGATGCCTTTGCTACTGCAATAGGGGCCTCATTGGGACAAAAAGAACATACCATGACTTATGCTATCTATTTTATCAGTAAAAATTTGACACCTGTAGAGTTGAATTATACAGTCACTGAAAAGGAGATGTTGGCAGTAGTTCATGCTGTACACAAATTCCGTCATTACATTACTGGCTACGAAATTTTTGTCCATATAGATCATTCAGCCTTACGATATTTAATGAATAAATCTATCACTAATGGTTAGATAACTAGATGGTTACTATTAATGCAGGAATTCAATATCATTGTTTTAGATCGACCTGGATGAGAAAATCAAGTGGCAGATTTCATGTCTCGCTTACACAATACTGGTGAGGTTCTCCCTGTTCTAGATAATTTTCTTGATGAACACTTATTTTCAATTTATGTTATCACTCCTTGGTATGCTGACATTGACAACTATTTATCATCAGGACAACTACCACCATCTATGTCATCTAAAGAAAAGAAAAAGATTAGTAAACAAAGTGCTAGGCATATATGGGTTAATGGTGATCTATTTTACACAGTGATCTAATTATTAGGAGATGTGTACGACAAGATGAAGTTTTAGATATTTTGAAAGGATTTCATGATGAACCATGTGGTGGCCATTTTGCAGAGAAAAGAAAATCATACAAGATACTCAATTTTGGGTATTACTGGCCTTCTATTTTCAAAGATGCTAAGAAGTATGTTAGAAGTTGTGATACTTGTCAACGGATGGGACGGCCAGTCCGGTCTGATGAAATGCCACTCCAACCACAAATCCTCATAGAACCATTTGAAAAGTGGGTTCTTGACTTCATTGGTCCAATTCATCCACCATCACAAGGGAAGAAGTACATTTTGGTATGTACAGACTACGTTACCAAGTGGGTAGAAGCCAAACCATTACCAAGAGCCACAGAACAGACTGTGGTAAACTTTCTTTTTGAGGGGATATTTGTCAGATTTGGGGTTCATAGAGAGATTGTAACTAATCAGGGTGCCCAGTTTACTTCCAAACTAGTGCAGGAGATAGCAACAAAGTACAATATTAAGCATAGAAAATCTACCCCTTACCATCCACAAGCTAATGTCCAAGTGGAATCTACAAACAAGACTTTAGAAGGAATCATCACCAAAACTGTCCAGATGCATAGGAAGGATTGGTCAGCTAAGATTACTGAAGATTTATGGGCATACCGAATCACTTGGAAAAACAGTACTGGTTTTTCTCCTTATCAGCTTGTTTATGGTAAGAAAGTCCTCCTACCTATAGAGTTTCAAATTCATACATTCAAATTAGCAGCAGATTTGGGTATGGATCTTTTCGAGGCACAACAAGAAAGAATACTTCAACTGAATCAACTAGATGAGATGAGACAGGCTGCAATAGAACAGAATATCTTGATCCAACAGCAGAGATCCCAATGGCATGACAAGTTTATCAAAAAGAAACAATTTCACATCGGTGACTGGGCACTATTGTTCGATTCAAAGTTCAAAGACTTCAAAGCCAAATTCACAACTCATTGGCTTGTTCCATATGAGATTGTAGAGGTATATGACAATGGCTCAGTCAAACTTCAAAGAATAGATGATGAAGCACGTGCATTTGTGGTCAATGACCATCGGCTCAAACTTTATAACAAGCCTATCAACAAGGAAGATTTTATACAGCAGATTTCACAGCAACGGGAAATGGAAGTGCTGGATAGACACATTGGTGTTTCTCCTTCACTTTCTCCTTAGTTGATATGATATAGAAAATAATATATATATATATAAAATACAAAAAAAAGAAGAAAGTTTAGTTGTGAAAACCAGGCCACTGGCACAACATAAACTTGAATTTTCCGTGGAAAACTAGGTTCGCTTGGCCATTGAAAATTCATAAAAATATTTTTTCCAAATTTCATGTCTTTTACATAGTTTTATTTCCAATAATGAAGTTCTTGTTTGACTTGAGGACAAGTCAATAAGTAGGCCTGTGAGGGGGATAAGTGTTTTTATGCTTTATTGGAACCCTCCAAGTCTTTTTCATATGCAGAGGGACCTGATTTCCAGCAATACAGTGATTTCTAGCAATACAGTGGGACCTGACTTCCAGTAAAGTAGAAGAAATCTATAGAGGGACCTGACTTCTAGAAAAGTAGAAGGGATCTAAGATAGCACACATCTTTAAAAAGAAGACATCAGAAGGACATATATGAATAAGAAATAAACTGCAAACTAGCTAGATCAAGCAGCAGACTCGTCATAAAGGGATATCAAGCAAAGTTTGTAAGGATTTTAGTTTTTGTGCTTTAAAAGTTGCATGATTCTTTGTTTCTAAGTAATGACATGTTTAACTATCCTCATAAGCTTGACTTCCTATTTCATTATCCTCACAATCTCTGCCAGCATTCCATTTAAATTTCATTATCCTACCCTAGGGGTCAAAATGGTGGTCAGAATCAAGCCTAGAACCAAAATTTTAATGGCCAAAATAGATACTGTAATCTACAGGTAGGGTTTCCTTCTCAACAGGAAGTGAAATGTTTTAAGAAAAACGAAAAATAAAATAAACTAGAAAATGGAATTTCAAATGTTTTTCTATATATATACATTAGTGCATCATGCATTAATTAAACATATAGAATATAGAGCATTGATGGCTGTGTGTATTTCCAAAAGGTGAAAAGAGTCCACTTCAGCTGAAGAAATCCCTTCATTACAATTTGTAATCAAACATTGGGGCATGCAAAGAAACTAAAGTATATTATATGGAGATGAATTAAAAACCTCACCTTTAATTTCTTTCCTGAGCGAATAATTGAATGAAAAGTTGTATGTTCATGTAATGATGACAAGAAATGTGGTTATATACCCCATGACAGTATACAAATGTGCCTGAAAATTGCATGAACTGGTGAAATCGGGGATTACGATTTGGTCATTTTTCTTTGGACCAAATCTAACTCTTTTTCTCTGCAAAAGCCCGATTGTTGTGGGTAATAGTTTTCAGTGAAAGGAAGGCATGGATTACAGGAGGGACACAGGCACTAATTTGCTGTGGAAGTATCGCACGGGAAGAATTGAAGGCAATTACACCAGGAGGAAGGTAAAACTTAAACCTTTTTGCCAAATAATTTGCTAGACCAACAGCAATTCTAATCTCAGAGTGTCATTTTCGGATAAGAAAACATTTACAGAGTTAAAAAAATTTGTAAGATTGAAGTTTCCTGTGCATATTTCTTTTCCTATCAAAGTTCAAAATGACATCTAGACTAGAACCAGAGAAATTCAACCCCACTGATATTCATGAGAAATGCATGGAAATCTTTGAAAAGAAACAATGGGTAACATTTTTTGGAAATTTTGATGGGCACAATGATAATGTTAGTCTAGTTTTTGCTGAATCATTTGATGGAGAAAGGGCTATAGTGGGAAACTTGCACTTCAAACTGTCTGAAGACATTTTAGCACAAATTATTGGCCTACCACAGCAAGGAGAGAGATTCTTTAAAACTAAACAATTCAAGGAGAAGGCATGGATAGCCTTTCTGTTCAGATCAAGGGTAGGATCAGTTAACTGGAAGAAAGGAATACCAAGGAGCTGGTTGGTTCATCCCTAGGATGAAGTAGTTTATATTATCCAAAAGTTCATTACTTGTGAAGGTCGATTCAGTATTGTATATCTTTACCATATCAAGCTATTGCAGCATTTAAAAGGTGATTGTGAGATTAATATGCCCCATTTCCTATTACAGAGTCTATCCAAGATGGATAACGTTATTCAAACGCGTGAAAAAGATAAAATGACAAGCCTTTTTCACTGTGGACTCATCAAAATCATCATCAAGCATGAGTTACAAAAGCAAAATTTGACATGGTCATAATTTGTAAATCATAATCAGTTTGAAGAACAAGAAGAATTGCCTGAAGAAGGTTTATAAGAAGATAAATTATTGATGATAACATACCCCAAGGATGGAGAACAAAACCCTGAAGCAACAAGCTCAAAACTGCCAAAGGGGAAAAAGAAGAAAAAAAAGGTGTTGTTGATCTCAGATGATGAAGACAACTCTGAGGCAGCAAGTTCAAAACAGCCTCAGAGAAGGATACGAACCAAGAGTGTGATGAGAGAAGAAAAACAGTTTCAAAAGCAAGAGTAGATTTTCACCACTTACCAGAGAAAGCCAAGGAAATATCAGCAAGCTCGAAGTAAGTCAGAACTAGAAGAGGATGAGCACATACAAACCTCGGGAAGTCAAGAAGAAAATATAGCAGGTGAAATAGGGTAGGGTATCCAAGAAAATGATGAAGTGATAAGATAGAAAAAAAGAATCGATCTCTTCTTGGATCAGCAAGAGAAAGAAAAGAAAAAGCAATCAAGACAGGAAATAATAAAAGACACAGCTTCTCCTTTCTTAGAGCAGCAAACTATGGAAGGAGAAAAGAAAGAAGATTCAATACAAGAGAATGAATAATTGGGGATGGACACCAATTCTGTGCAGCCTCCAATGAAGATGAAAAATAAAAAAAATTCCAAAAACAGTAAAAATATTAGGAGGTTGAAACTTGAAATAAAGGAATTAGAACTGAGGAATGAAAAGTTAAAAGAAACAAATCGGAAGCTTAAAGTTCAAAGGACACGAATCTCCAAGCATGCGTATAGATGGTATAAACAAAAGAAGGTTTATAAAACCAAGTATGAGAGGCTAAAAGTCCTTTATGAATCTCGAGCATCAACAGATGCATCGTCTCAGACAGGAGATTAAAAACAAAGGGTCAGCAGCAAAATTTTGATATAAACAGGGTCAAATATTTTTGGGCATGAGGACATGCAACGGCTTCCTGTTGGGGGAGATGTTGGGCACCATTTTGATCTCTTTTTGTCATCTAAAAATATTCTAATTCCCTCCATAAAACCTTCATACTGATTTATAAAGCCTTAATTTCACCCACAAACTATGGTCAAAGGTATAAATGTCATTTCTTTTTAACAAATTGAATTTTGAGATTTTTAAGGCATTTAAACTAAGGTTTTTATTCAGAATTACAGGATGTGCTAACTTCCCTTAATTTCTTAAAGGTTGGATACTTGCAGGCCAGCTAGGCATGAACTGAAAGATGGTGAAAATATCCTCAATGTACAAGTATGGTTAAACTTCCAACTAACAAATGATGTGGCTCTCACAGGTGTCAAGTCAATGCTAGTCAAAGACGACCACCTGTGCTACCACTCAGCACAAAAGGAGGGCAGTTTCAATTTTGTTTATTTTCATGGATCTAATAGAGGATCTTGAGGATTGTATATCATTATTACCTTCTATATTAATAGCATTTCTAGTTTTTTGAAAAGTTTGTATAAGTATTTGATAAGACAGAGGAGAAACACATCCCTATTTTTGAGATAGAAAATGCATAGCATTGTTTGATTACTGTGTATGATCGATTTCCTATGGTGAATATAATTGAAGTTTAAACTCTGTGATTCTCTCTCTGCGTGTGTGAATGAGGCATTGGAGGGCCCCCTTTTTCAAGTCTGCACACCTTCTTATTGCCAATGAACAATTTGGATTGTTTCCAGTAAACGATTTGGATTGTTACCAATGGTATGTTTTAATTCCTGTAGAATTTGATTTCTTTACTGCAGAACGAGTTGGATTGTTTTGAATCAGTTTTATAAACTCTGTTATTTCATTAGTTATATGCTGTAGGAATGGTTCAGACTACTATCTCACATTGGTGTATATTGCTTGTCTATTCAATGATGGAGTATTAAGAACAGTTATACATTGCGAATGCTTTCCTGTAAGGGAAATTGATGTTTGATTGCTTATTCAATGTTGGGATAATAGGCAGAATATCGTAGTCCATATTCTAGGGTTAGGTTTAATTTGTTTTTTTTATTTTATCTCAAAAGATTTCACATATAACTTGCTGTGTAACTGAAAGATCAAATGAAGCTGCTTCTGTAAGGGAGTTTTTGTGTTTTCAAATCACAGTAACTTAATCTTTCAATAGGTTTATTTCATAGACAAACTAGATTTCCAAGTTAGGTCTAGCTTTGAGTCCTTATATTTGGATATGCCTCTAATTCTACAAACTTCGGATTGACATAAACTCAAGGTTTAATCTACATTAGTGGATTGAATCCCAACGCTCCTGTAGGAAGTTCATGCTACATCCTCATTTACTTTATGCAAAGGAACTGAAACCACCCCATCATGTAAAATAGTTCATAGCTGTAAGGATATACCAATGTTGAAATGAGAAGTTTGGTTTAATTTCTCTAATAATATCTATGCCCCACTACTCAAATGTGTTCAGGTACACAGGGTACTCCCAAAAGAGCGGACACCAAAAGTAGCCACTCACACAAACATATCACAGATCAACACACCGATGTTTTGATGTGGTTAAAACCATCGAGAGGGAAACAGTCCACAGTCCCAGCCAAATAGATACTTGGAGCAATTTATTATGCAATAAAATAGAGTTACAAATGAGATTCTCACAATAGATCAACTAGCCAAAGACCCTCCATGCTCTTTAAATAGAGAACATGAACTAATCGGGTGTTAAGCCACGGATCAATGGTAGGTATGATCTAAGAGAAATTGAACCATTAGATCACTTTTTGTCTAGAACTTTATGATCATTGAATTAGAATATTTACAAATGCATATTAATGCATACTAAAGAAACACACTTTACCTAATAGATATATTACACAAGTTGATTTTAACTAAATCCAAAGTGTCTAACTATCCTAACATCCCCCCTTAGAACAACTTAGAATGGGATTGAAGGATTTACAAAGTGACACTATTAGGAGAAGAAAGGAGGCATTAGAGCCTATCCCCCCTTAATGACACATTCCTGAAATCCTAACATAGATCGAAGTTTAGAAAACTTCACTTTTGTAAGATACTTGGTGAAGATGTCTGCAACTTGATCATCTATAGGGAAATAGAGAATTTCAAGAACATGATCATGAACAATATTTCTGATGAAGTGCATATGTATCTCAATGTAGTTTCTGTGTTGATGTAGATCTGGATCTTTGGCAAGCTTAATGGCACTTTGATTGTTGCACCAAAGTGGAGTAGGATGTTGCTGCTTGAATCCAAACTCTGAAAGGATCTGGCAAAGCCATAAAGCTTTCTGATTGGCATTAACTACGGCTAGATATTTTGCTTCTGCTGAAGAGAGAGCAAGATATTTTTGTTTCTTACAATCTCAAGTGACAGGTCCATATCCCAGATAAAAACATAACATGTATTAGACTATAGATCATCGGGATTGTGGGCCCAATATGAATCAATGAAACCAGCCAACAAAGGTGTCCCCCCTATACTGTAATGAATCTCAAACTGAATTGTATCTCGAATATATCGAATTATTCTTTTTGCTACTTTCTAGTGACTTTCATGAGGTGTTTGCATATAATGGGAAACACGAACAATGACAAAGGAAAGGTCATCATAGGAATGAGTCACGTATAAGATACTACCAACAAGCTAACGATACAAGGTGGTATCTACTTTAGGGGAAGTACAAGTGGCAAAAATATTGACTCCAGACTGGAAGGGAGAAGGGTCTAGTTTACAATATTCCATGTGAAAGTGATGAAGAAGGTCACAAACATACTTAGACTAGGAAGGAAATATTTCTTCTTTGGTTTGCAAGACTTGGAGACCAAGAAAAGAATGAAAATTTCAGAAGTTTGACATTTCAAAATTTTTCTTAAGAATGGATTTCACATGGGTTAAAAGCTTAGGGTCACTACCAGTAAGGATAAGGTCATCAACATAAAGAACAAGTATGATGAGATGGTTCCTACTTTCTCGGTATAGACATTGGGGTTAGAATGGCATCTAGAAAAACTAGTGTCAAGGAGAAAGCTATCCATTTTGGCATACCAAGCTCTAGGAGTTTGCTTAAGTCCATATAAGGATTTCTTAAGGAGACAGACAAGGATAGAGTTATTCTGAACATATCCAAGAGGTTGTTCCATGTAAATTTACTCCTATAAATCACCATGTAAGAAGGTAGACTTGAAATCCATTTGAGGGAATTCCCATTTATGTAAGGCTACAAGGAAAAGAACAAGGAAGACGGAGTTATTTTTTATGATAGGGGAAAAGGTTTCATTGTAGTCAATCCCTTCAACTTGGGAAAACAATTTCGCAAATAACCTTGCCTTAAGTCTTTCTACAGTTCCATTGGATGCATACTTAGTTCTATAGACCCATTTACATCTGAAAAGTTTTCTTCCTTTTGGAAGAGCTACAAGATCCCAAGTATCGTTTTCCATTAAGGAACGATATTCTTCATCCATAGCTGCATCCCAATTTGGATTTCCTAAATCTTCTGCAAAAGTTTTTGGATCATGATTCTGGGAAAATTGAGGAAAAAGAGAAGAGGATCACTGAAACTGAGAATGTGTTCAACTTTGATCTCTAGGATTACTGGTAAGATCACCAACTGCTTCACATGTTGAACGGACCCATAGAGGAAGTAATTGTGTTGGTGCAACTAGCGGAACATGAGCAGGTGGAGGTGGATTTTCATCCTCATTGTCATCATCAGAAACTAGACTTGGAAATCTGGCAAGGAATTTGGAAGTAGAAGAAGGCACAATAATCGAATCAGGCTCGTAGGCCAAAGACAGCACAACCACCAAGTTATGCTTGCAGGCCAAGAGATTTTCATAAAATTTAACATCTTTTCTAATGATTACATAATTTGAATGTGGTTTAATAAGTCTATAACCTTTTACATCTTCAGAATATCTAACAAATATGTACTTTTCACTTTTAGGCTAAAATGCTTTCCATTTTTCATCTGGAATGTGAGCCCATACTTCACTACCAAACACACAAAGATGACTTACATCTGGTTTAATTTAACTCCATGCTTCTTCTGGTGTTATACCTTGTAAATATTTAGTGGGGGTGTGACTAACTATGTAATTTTCACAATTTATGGCCTCAGCCCAAAATTGAAGACTTAGTCTCTTAGATTGGATCATACAATTATCCATTTCTTTTAAAGTGTGGTTCTTCCATTCAGCTACACCATTTTGTTGTGGTGTATATGGAACAGTGTATTGTTGTTGGATTCCTTGTTCAGTGTAGAAAGTAGTGAACCATTTTTTAACATATTCTCCTCCATTGTCGAATCTTAACTTAATGATTTGATGACCAAATTGTTTTTCAACAAGGGCCTTGGAGGCCAATAAAATGTTAAATACTTCGATCTTAAGTTTTAGGAAATAAATCCAAGTGCATCTAGAGTAGTCATCAATGAAAGTTAAGAATAGTTGAAACCAGAAAATGAAGCAGATGGAAGAGGACCACACAAGTCACTATGCACAAGCTTCAAGGGAACCGAGGCGTGCCAAGGGGAACCTTTGTCAAAATTGTCCCGGTGATTTTTTTCGAGTAAACAACCAAAACAAACACCATCCTTTCAATATACCATAGAAATACATGCCACCGTATTGTGTTTACATAGTTGTTGCAATGGGTGATAATTCAAGTGACCAAATCACTCATGCCAAAGTTTGCTCAAGTTATCACTATGAGCAACAAAAACTAAAGGAAAAGGTGATGACCCAAAGTTGTTAAATTTGTACAAGCTGGTAATATCATCAACAATTCTGGAAGCAAGGACTTTTTGAGGATCTTTAAAATCTTTGATTACAACTTGGTGAGGTGTAAACATTACAGTTTTACCTTCACCAGAATGAGTGATTTCATAGACTGACAACAAATTGCAGGAAATTCTTAGAACACATAGTACATCACTAAAATGACCATTTTCTACTCGAAATGTTCCAGATCCTACAACACTTAGAGATCTATCATCACCAACAAATATTTGTTTGGTGTTACATTCATGCATAGTAGAAAAGATGGATTGATCCTTAGCCATTGTTACGGAGAGAAATTCCTATGGCTTGGGCTATCACAACAGATAGCTTGACTCCGTCAATCAATCCTTTCCAATATGCAATAGAAATTAAATGTCTGACACTAAAGGATCAGACCTCGTACCTTATTCCAGACAGTTGAAGTAGATCCCCGTTGAGCTTTCCAACTTTAGCTTGAATTGATAGATTACTTCCTCAACAACAAGTAAACAATACAAGCATTATATATATCATGGTGTTAGATCTATTCTAGCATATACAATCAATAATGTATAAGCATTTGACATAATCCCATGGATAAAATATTCATTCAAACACACATTATTGGACAAGAAAAGATATTTCTATTAATATAAATCAGAGGTTACAATGGATACAACCTCTGTCGACACGTCTGCGAATCAGAGAAACTAAATCCCCCACTTGGGCCTCCACAACTTCAATCCTCCCTCTCTCGATAGAAAGCTCACAAGAAAAAGGCAAGCTTGGGAAGAACACAAAAGTGCTCCAAGGGACAAAGGGATGCAAACTCAATCATAAGTTCCGGAAACAATGGACTATAGTTTCTTTGCTCTCAATTCTCTCATATGCCTTCAATGTACCATAGAGTTCCTTATATAGCTTTTCAAAGGGGTAATGAAAGGTCAAATCTGAGCAATCTCAAGGCATACAGAAGGCCAGGAGTCAAGTGAGTTGGATCCATGTCAAGGAAAAATCCAAAAGGATTTGGATTTTTTACACATCCCGATGTACACGGTTTTAGTGGTCAAACCCGTGTATATACGCAATTATAGATTTAAAAGTCACGTGTATCATTTTTTACATGTTTTTAGGGATGATCAAGGAAACATCAAAGGAAAAAATGTGGTCCAAGGGGTCTAAGGAGTCTACAGTGGGACAGGGGAAGGCCATAGAAAGTGTGATTCACCTGGAGTGGTAAAATAAGCTATAATAGATGCCCCCTAATGTGTGAGGTCAGAGGGGTCATACGATGGCCAAAATACATTATAAGTCCATCCCAGAAGTGGAGTGATGAAGGATCCCAAATGGAATAATAGCCACCCAATCAGCATAGTACAATAATACTTCTCTGCACATAATTGCAAATACATATAGCAGTCCCACATACATAAGATTACAATGGCCATGAATAGGCATGATACAAGATATCACATAAGTGGTCATCGCCATGTATAATATACATAGATCAGAATCTCCATGATGAATATATACAAAGGACCATGATCTCCATAATGGTTGAATATATAATAGATCAAGATCTCCATAGTGGCACGATCAAGGAGGTAGCATATAAGAGATTCCACCAAATTGGAAGGTCTTCAATAGAAATAGATACAAGTACATGTCCTACTATGTGAATAGAGGTGTCGAGGTCAAACATAGTAGTCCATCATCTAATTACCAATCATTGATGTATACTATTAATAGACGCGAGATCACCCACTGATAATGAAAATGGGAATCAAGGTACTAGAGTGCAAACTAACAAGTGTGAATAAATGTGTTGAGGTCGAACACTTGAGAGGATCCATCGATCAGGGGACATTAATGTATTCCCAAAGAATTTGGATGGTGAGAGAACCTGCCACTGATGACTGCAAGTATCAAGGCACTCAAAATGACTCTAGATTCCAATCGCAGAATAAATGATCTGAATTCGATGGGATGAAATCCACTGGAAGGAGGACATTAAGGCATCTCCCATAACCCAACACGAGGTACTCAGCAAAGCTATATGATGTGGAAGGACTTGATCATAAGGTCCATGAACAAGTAACTGTACCAGGAATGGAAGACATGCAAAGTCAATATATTTGAGGAATGGACGACTCAGGTTTCAACTTCCTTTGAACAAGAGCATAATGGCGTATGGTGACTGAATAAAGGAAGCATAGACTCGATATACAAACAAGGACATCTCTGTGACACAGGAGGCATCAACAGAGGCTCCATATGGACTAGAAGCTTAACCAGTCAGTGGAGATAAACTCAAATAAACGAGTAAAGCTCCTAAATTCAAACTATAAATCCAACCAATGGATGTGATATACAGTGCTCTATTCGAAGGCGACACAACTTGACAGCTGCCAAAGATAACATCTTTCCTTGTTCGGCTTTTTGTTTTTTTTATTTTTTTGGACTTTTCCAATTATTTAAAAAGCTTGAAAAAGAACAAAATTGCTTTATAGTTACAGACTAGGAGGAGATGAGTGTCATAAGGGCAAAAAAACTAGTTCCAAGCAGTGGAACATACCTATGCTCAATGCAAGGATACATGTGTAGGATATCGACACTTGGGGGTAAATCCCCTCCCGGTAAAAAGGGAAACAAGCTATGAAGGATATAAAAAATGACTCTGCATGGCTAGACATGAGACAAGCTCGGGCTATATGGCTGAAACATAGTGTTAGGGAAGTGAGCATAAAGGTCAATAAGGAAGGAAAAGCTCATGATAATGCATTCACAACTTGACATGAGGGAGTATTGAGGGAAATAGGCCAGCAAAAGATCAAGAGGAGTATGAGGCTCTTGCGAAATTTCATGGGAGTACTATACAATAGACTCCTACACCCTAAAGGAGAAAACTTCAGCATGGGAAACAAATGCAAATAAGGTGCTAAATAGGGTACCCATGTAAGATGAAGCTCTACCACTCATATCATGCCACTTCTAAAATGGAAAGAAGGTTCCGTGACATAATAGAGTGGGTTTGTACCTGAGGTCATGATGAGATGGTCATAAGGTCATGTAAAATGAAAATGGTGATGAAACCTAACCTATATGCCAGTTTAGAGATGATACTTGAGATCGGCACGAACGGGTCACTCCAACGGCTGAAACGGCACTGAAAAAGGTCCTCTACATCATGAATTATGTCAAAAATGGTCCAAAATGGTTAGAAAATGTCAAAACTATAGGAAAGGGGGTAAAAATTTTCAAATATTTGAAAATTTTCTATAAATAGTAAAAAATTCAAAATATTATAAAACATTTGAAACCTTTACCCATTTGAGCTCAGATTTTCAAAAGCGAATTCTAGGAGATCCAGCTGGGGGATTCCACTAACGTTTCTTTCGGGTATTTACCCATGCTCTTCTCTTCCATTTTAATGCATTTTTTATCAAATTCCATGGCCAATTAAGCTTTCTAGGCCAAACTAAAAAGGGCGTTGTGGCCCATGTGGAAATCGAGGGTTTTTCCACGTATAGGGATGGATATACGTGGAAAATGGCCCCATACTCGTGTACATATGTGGTTGTTTTACAAATAGGCACATATGAGGCCACACATAAGGTTTTTTCAATAATCTAATGGCAAAATTTGCAATTTCTTGTGCAGGATGGTCCTAGAGTGGAGAGAGCATGAACATGGTGAGGTAGAGGAAGCAGTAAGGGCCGATATAATGGCTCAACAAGCTCTACGTGCATGTCGACTCTATAAGTTTTGGTGTCTTGGTGGCTTGCAGGCCAAACCAAGACTATTGTATATGCTGGTGGATTACTAGTATCCAGACTCTGAGTCCTTCAAGATAGATGGGATGTCCCTCACTATAGAGGTGGAGGACATATACTTCATTACAGGGCTTTCCTTATGGGGGGAGGTAGTGAACCTTCGTTCTCATGGTGGGCCAGGAGGTGGCCTGACTATCGATGAGTACATTGTGGTGTACTACTATCCAGACATAGAGAAGGTGGGGAGTCAGGTCCCTACCAATGCTATATAGCTGCTGGGCCTAAAGGCCATACTATTGACATTGGCCATGATAGCAGGCTTGGCATCACTCCTCCAGGCCTTGTAGCCTCTGATGTTCTATGCAGTGGAGTGCATGAGACCCACGATTTATGACTGGAGAACAACACTACCAAGCAACATGAAACATCAGCTCAGTTAGTGTAAGGCAGGAAGAGTGTGGAACTTCGGGTTCAGCAGTATATTGAGCACATTTTTTTTCAAACGTGTTCTAGGACTGAGCCCTAGAGTGGACGTTCCTCTTCACTGGGTTTGAGATCCATCCCAACGGCATTGGGCAGATGCTATGCGTAGACTAGGGGGAGGTAGGGTGGCTAACCCCTATCCAGCTGACTTCTTTTCGTGGTGGTGATGATAGATAGTTTCCATCAATGACTACCCCTATGCAGGGATAGATTTCTGGGGGGACCCGGACCTTTCGCTACCACCAGGATCGGCATATGGCGATATAGGTAACGAATCTTGACCCTCTCTTTTTTAATTTTTGAGTTATTTAATTTTTTGTGTGTTTTTTGATTATATGGAATCAAAAGACATATCTTTGCGTGACAATACATAGTGACATCTACCATTTGGGTGCAGTTGTGGGACCACAGCGGCCAGAAGGCTTCCCTCTTCATAGATGGAGGGGAAGAGGAGATGATATCATGGGTGTGGATGTGGAGCAAATGCTCCAAAGCATTCATACCAATTTTGTGAGGTTGACAAATAAAATTCCCATGGCGCAAGTCAAGGACTTGCTTGAGGCTATGCAGCGCCAGGTGGTGGGTGTACCACGAGTATGGGTGCGATTATTTTGATGGCTAGCTAGAGCCGTAGTGACCTTCCATGATCACAAACCTCCTCCTCCATTACAGGATTAGATACCTCGGAGTGTATACATTTTGTACTACCATGTATTACATGTTGGTGGCTTGAGAGCCCCAATTTTGTGTCATGACACTATGTATTACCACATTTGGGATGTATATAAAAAGTTTTATGGTGATTGGTTTATTTATTTACAGGTGTAAAAATTGTATTTGTGATGAATTTATTATGAATGAAACAAATGCCAATCTAACACATAGTTAGCATATGAGTCAGCAACCTGATTATTAATTCTTGGAATATGAATGTATGTTATATTGTCAAATTTCGGTTCTAATAATCTCACACGTAAGAATATTCTTAATAACATCGGATATATAACATGGTACAAACCATTAAGCTGTGACAGTACTAACTCCAAATCAAGACGTACCTCAAGAGAGAGAACGCCATGTGAAATGGCATCCTGTAGAAGCTCAATAATGGCACTATATTCAACAACATTGTTGGAAGATGGTCGTAGACATACACCTCCTGAAGATAGTACCTGACCCATAGGAGTATAAATCACCCAAGCAGCAGAGGATGAGTGTTGAGTGTGATGGCTCGCACCATCTGTGAATCCTATGTAGGTGGAAGATTCCATTGACATCTACCAAAAGAAACAAAAACTAATCACAAACCCGATCATTATAAGAAAAATACGTAACTATGCAAAACTGTACAATAATATACAGGAACCAGCCTTGGCTGAAAATCATGCATAGTACTTCTTGAGATAGAGCACATTTATAGGCTCCACCAAGGCCGTTCCCTTGTAATCCACTAACTCATAAGCACCCTTCTCTAAGACACGTTTGACCATATAAGGACCACGCCACATAGGATTAAACTTCCCTGTGCCCAAGGGTTCTTTCGATTGATCCCAAAAAAGGACCAAGTCTCCCTCACTAAACCTCCTTGGATAGACAGACTTATCGTACTGGACCTTTACATGACATTTATTGACTTCTAGATCCACCAAGGCATCTTGACGCTGCTCATCAAGTTGCTCAAGGTGGACCAAACGCTCCTCCAATGGTGAAGCATCTAGTAAGAGTTCTACGGCTAGCTTCAAAGAAGAAATCTCGCATTCAACCGACAATATTGAATCCACTCCATGCACAATTTGATATGGAGAAAAACCTGTGGCAGTCTTAACAGTGGTTCTATATGCCCACAAAGCAGGATATAATATGATGTGCCAATTATTCTTGGTTTGTGCAATGGTTCGTTGGAGAATGGATTTGAGTGATTTATTCACTGCTTCTACCTGTCCATTTGCTTGAGGTTAGTAAGAGGAGGAATGCTCTTGCTTATACCCTAACTTTGATGCCAACTCTTCCATCATATGATTCTGAAAGTGCGAGCCATGGTCAGTGACAAGCTCTTTCAAAATTCTGAATCGAGTAATAATTTGGTTTAATACAAAGTGGGCAGCTATCTCACCATCATATTTAACTATAGGCATAGCCTCAGCCCATTTCGTGAAGTAATCAACAACCACTATAATATGATGGTGCCCCCCAGCCGAAGCTGGGTTGCAATCCATAAAATCAAACCCCCACTTAGTGAAGGGACCGGTAGTGATAATGGGATGTAATGGGATAGGTTTCAAGTGCATATTACGTGCGAACACCTGGCAAGGGTGGAACATGTTGACCGCATCTACACAATCCTTAAAGATCGACAGCTAGAAATAACCCGCTCTTAATATCTGTTGAGCTGTAAAAAGCCCAGATAAATGACCACCACATGCCCCTCCATGGAAATCATTCAACACTACCTCAGCCTCCTCATGAGTTAAACAATGTCGTAAAATGGAATCTACCCCATGGTGGTACAAAGTGTTATCCACTATGAGGTAGTTCTTAGACACGTGACGTAATCACCATCGTTCATCTCGTGAGAGGTGAGTAGGGACCTTCAATGTTTGTAAATATATTATGATATCCCCATACCATGGGTCCAAATTTGAGATTAAGAAGATATGTTCATCGACAAACGTATCTTCACAAACCAACTCCTCGGCCTCACTCAGGAAATCCAATTTAAGCTCTGCAAAAATTAAAGACTTCTTCGATTTTGCCGAAACAAATTCAAGATCGAATTCTTGCAAAATGAAAATCCATTTATTATATTTTCCCCCAATCATCCTTCAAGTGAGGATGAATTGAAATGGATTGACATGGACTACAACCAAGGTCCAGCGAAGGAGAATATAATGTCTCAAACGCTGAACCACATGTACGGTAGCTAAAGCAAGCTTCTCACCATGAGAGTAACGAATCTCTACGTCAATAAGGTTCTAGCCCAGATAGTATATGACATGATCTTGGAGCTCCTCATCCTCTTGAACCAAAGCCATACCAATCGTCTCCAAGGATGTGGCCACATAAATTATAAAATCATGGCTATAGTCTGGGGGACTAGTCACTGGGGTCGATGCTAGGGCTCACTTGAGTGCATCAAAGGACTCCTGGGCTCGCTCATCCCAACAAAAGGGGGTGTCCTTTTTCAATAGATGCATAAAGCCTCTAGTCAAATTTGCAAAGTTGACAACAAACCTTCGTAAGAATTTTTCCATGCCTTGCAAACATTGAAGATGATGAATATTCTTCGGGGGAGACAACTGAAGTATTGCCTCAACCTTCAAAGGGTCAACTCTTATGCCCTCTTTAGAAACAATGAATCCTAACAAACGACCTAACTTCACACAAAAGATGCACTTATGAGGATTTAATCTTACCAAATAGTGCCAGCATCTTTCGAATACCAATATCAAGTGATAGGGATGACGCATTCTCATACGAGAATGAGCAGCAAGGTCATCCAAAAATACTTCGATGATTGACTTGAGATCGTGGATGATCAAGGTCATTGCCCACTGAAATGTAGCTCCAGTGTTTTTAAGGCCGAAAGGCATTTTTTGATATGCAAAATTTCCCCAAGGAAAAATAAATGTAG
This sequence comes from Pseudotsuga menziesii, assembly GCA_001517045.1. Taxonomy (NCBI): domain Eukaryota; kingdom Viridiplantae; phylum Streptophyta; class Pinopsida; order Pinales; family Pinaceae; genus Pseudotsuga; species Pseudotsuga menziesii. The sequence continues at coordinate 108,500 of LPNX010538098.1, read as the reverse complement.
TCTTATGTTGGTCCCCAGGTTTAATTTGTATCTGATTATACCCAGAAAATCCATCCATAAAGGAAAAAACCTCGCTACCTACACAGTCATCCAAAATCTGATCAATAAATGGTGTGGGGAAATTGTCCTTAGGATAGGCACGATTTAAATTGCGGAAATCAGTACATATGTGGATCACTCCCTACTTCTTATCCACCAGAATAAAGTTTGAAACCCACTCCGTCAAGGGAATGGGATAGATAAAACCAACGTTTAATAGCTTTTCTATCTCTGCCTTAATCGTGGGTGCTTTCCTAGGATTCACCGCACACAAATGTTGTTGAACAAGCTTAGCATTGGGGTAAGTATTAATCTCATGCTCGACAATACAAGGGTCAATACGTGGCATTTCGTCGTAAGACCAAGCAAAGATGTCATGAAATTCTTTAAATATCTCAGAGTATTCTAGAATCTCAGCATGGGAACATTCCGCCCCAATATAGACATTCTCTATCCTACCAGGATCATGAGAGATGTTGATAGGAATCATTAAAGATATGTTCGCCATGTTTCCATCATCCATCTGACCAAGAGAGCTTAACGGAACAATAGGACTACCAACTCTCGCACTAAGAACCACCCTAAAGTCCTCACGCTCCAAGCAGTCAAGCTCAGGAAGAAAGTAATATCTATGATGGAGTTCCTCCCATGGTGGCTCGGCTCCTGACATAGCCTCAATAATCGCTTCATCTGAATGGAAAATCATATCAAGGTAGTCGTGTGCATGAGAAGAATATACTACCCATGCTAGCAGCACATAAGAGTCCTCTTCCTTCGTCCATGAAGAAGAAGGACTAGGTTCTGCAATAGACTCAAGGTTGGCTTGATAAGCTATCATAGTTTTAGGCAGTGGCACGTCCGTCACGATGGGCTCACTCGGAGTTCTTGGTATAGGAAGAATCCAAGGATCTTCCATATGACTTGTGTGAAAAGACACTGATCTCATAGATGTCGAAGCCTCACTGGAACTAAAACCTATCATAAGAATTGGTGCATGACAACTAAATCTTCCCATGAGGGATGGATACATGCCTACACCCACACTCCTAGTTTCCGGCTAAGAGTGCTCAATGATCAGGATTGAAGCTCCTAAAGATGTGGTATTAGATGGATTTTTGAATGTCATTTGATCAATCATGACTATCTTCCCATTATGTGGAAAGCATACAATGCGAAACAGGGAAGAAGCAATGGCTTGCATACTGTACATCCAATTCCTACCCAGCAAGAGATTGTATTCAATGGGCGCATCAACCACCTTGATCTCTATCGCAATGATCTTCCCTCCCAAATGGAATTTAAGGGAAGGAAGGATGCCATGTGGCCTAAACGATCTCCCATCGAACACAGTTAACATGGTCATCGATTTAGACAGCTCAGGGGAACCTAAACCCTTCCAACATGATAAAGACATCACAAAGGCAACAACACCTTCACCAATAACAGTGCGCTTGAAGATCATATTAAGACATTCTACGTGAATCAAAAGAGACACATAGTAAGGAAAGTGAGGCTGAAGTCTTATGGTTTCAAATTTAATCATGGAGGAAGAATCATCATCGTTCACACCAAGGGAAGAAATCAATGCCTTCCTTTGCGAAGGATAACTCTGAAGCACTTCCAATGCAGACATTGCACAAGGAGTGTGGCCCAAATCCTCAACAACCGAATAGTTTTGGGTGGCTCGGGCATTGGGATTGTGCCTTGAACACTTAAGAACTCCCTTAGAAATGCAAGGTGCAACTTCAGGTTTATCCATAGGTTTCTCAATATGCAAAGGGGACCCTGGTGGATCAGGCTCTTTTCCTAGGCTGGGTTGTGACCAACCATAATCTTTTGCATGGGTCACAACTTTCATAGTATGGACCATGTTAATGCACCCATGACCACTCTCCTCCGATTGATATTGATCAACACCAGACTGGTCATGGGACCTCGAGTTCATATTTTTATTGTGCGATAAAGGGTTAGTTAGCACAGCTGGTCCCTGTGCCAAGAACCTCGAGGCTTCATCAATACGAGGGCACAAGTAAGTGAGGTGATTGTCCTTACACAACTTGCAAGGGAACTTAACCTTACATTTAGCTTGCTTGTATCCCCCATAATTACGGCCATTCTTGTCATTACTATTATAATTCTCATTCTTATTCCCACCCTTATGATTATTCTCACCCTTTTTCTATTCTGTTCGGGCTGCTGGTTACCCTTCTGGTCCGATGATTGCACAGAAAGTACACTCGCCATTTGGGTGGGTTGAGACAAATTTGTAGCTTGTCCCAAAGTAGATTGGTTGATTTAAAATTGACTAACTTGTTTTGCAACCGAATCCACAGGTTTCGCACTTGCACAACCCACAATGCCATCGGCATGTGGTCCAGGTTTCACTTTGGGGTCGAAACTAGAACGCGGAGCATTGGGAATAATCTCATATAACAAATCGGACTAAGCATAAATCAAGTCCAGTTCTTGCACCCTAAAATCACTTGTTCCTCATTCTGCACTCTGGATGTAGAAACATCCTTCCCTATATATGGAAATAATGACTTAAGGAACCATTCTAGGAGGAATTTTGGTGGTATAAAGGCTTTAATTAACCTCTTCCGTCTACACCACTCTTGAATATGATCCGAGATATGTGTGCCTTTATCCTGGAGAAATGTCAACAAGAGTTCAGTACCAACGTCATAATGCGCTGGTAGATGGAAGTGATTAAGAAAAGTCATCGCAAGGTCATCGAACAAAGTGAATGCCCCTCTAGGTAGCTCTATATACCATTTCGCGGTAGGCCCTGTAAGGGTGCGTTGAAATAGCCTTAAACAGATGGAGTCCTGCTGTAACGAATTTGAAGAGCACCATAGGTGAAATGTAGTAACGTGTTTTCTCGGATCCTCTCTAGATTTTCCCTTGAACTTAGATATGTCCGAGGAAAGCTTAGTAGGGACAGCCGGCCAAGCCAGGTCATGAGATATAGGATCGTTCGCCAATATCAACAAGTCAGGAAGATTCAAAATTGCGAGGAAAGGGATCCTAGAATGATGAGGTCGATGGACCGCTCCCTGATTTATATAGGTATGATTACCACCATGGCCTTGGCCATAGTGCCCTCCTCTTGTTTGACATGTATAGGGTGGCATGGAAGCACCATAGTGTGGTGGACCTTGACTATTAGGAGCTACAAAGCCATAATTCAGAGAATAAGCAGGTTGTTGATACTCACCCCCATTAGGTGAAGAACCCTGTCCATACTGTGTCTTATAATAGGGTCCACAAGTCATTGCATTAGATGTCCCATGAGAGACTCTATAATTAGGAATGTGACCTGTAGAAGTATGAGCATGACCTCCCGAAACAACGGGCGGTAAATGAAGCTGAGACACAATCGGTATAGTAACTGTAGTATAGACATAACTCGTAGCAACGTTTCGGCCCAAAGGACCACATGAATAAGGTGGAGGGTGAACATTTGAAGAACTAGGGACAGAGGAATAAGGTACCTGAGTAATTATATATGTACTATTCCATATAGTCACTCGTCTTGGATCAGGTATCCTAATAGGATTACTAACCCTAGACCTAAGAGGAATATGTGATGTAACTTTCACCACTGGGATGGAAGGTGCAATGTGACTAGTGCTCCCAAACCTCTCCGCATGGTAAGGAATGAGAGTGGCCCCAAGCATAGTGTTAGGCTCGAACTCAGATTCGACATGAAATGCCAGATCATGTGTGGGAAAACCAGACATACCATAACTACCATAGCTAGTACTGCAGGGTTAAAAATGAGTCTTGACATCCTCTGACATTCCATACTGGTAATGCATCAATGGGATATCATCCCTAGAGTAAGTAGGTCTATCATGAAAGGCTCCTATCTTAGAAATCATAGGACCTAACTCAGCCAAGTCAAGTGAAGGATCATAAGTAGGATTAAACTCCCCATCATCTACACTAATGGGAGAAGGTGTTTTAGGAATACCTTCTATATGGTCTCCCATGGTGTGTGAATCAATGTGCGAAGTAGTCCACCTGGACTATCAAGGTCTCTCTCCCAAAGGAGGAGGAGATGTAGAAGGCGGAAGTCCTGCTAAATGACGAGAACAGCGAGGAGCCGTACCCAAATCCACAATGACTCAAGAATTAGAAAAGACTCTCTATTTACGTAAACCCTAGGCAAGCTATCATGCACAGAGAAATCACTAATAAAATCTAAAGCCAAATGCAAGCAATCAAGGGTAGGATAAGTGAGCTCCCGAATGAAGCAGGTATGTCTTTCCTAGGAGAGGTTTGAGACTCCCATACATAACAAGCGGAGGTACGTAACCAATTATTGTGGACCTCAGCTTCAACGCATAAAGAAACTATGTTTTCCAACCCCAACTTGGCTGGGACACCCGCAAAATAACCACTGCAAAGTACCCCCTCAATATCCTAGGTAAGGCCTTTAAGGTCACCTCAATATAATCGATGGTTAGGCGGACAGTCGCAGGTGGGATTGACCGTATGGGTAGGGTAGCAAAGCCAAAAACGTTTGAAAGAGCTCCCAGATATGAATAAAATCCTAGAAATATCTTCGGTGCTACTCAGTTATGACTAGGGGTCATCCCAATCAATAACCGCTCACACTGCCTCGTGCTTAACTCCCTTTTGAGAGGAGGATGCTGAGTAACACTGGTTATACCAAGGATTTCACACACTCACCTGGATAGACATATACATGTTGTTGTTTAGTGATCTTGGAGAATTTACTCACAATGAACTATTCCAAGATCCTAAAACCTAATCTTGTTGGTGCACCCTATAAAAGAAAAGAGCGTAGTTCATTTTAATTGAGCGTTGATTTTAATTGGTTTTATTACTCAAAAGAGGGATATGGTCGTGCAACTAATGGTGTTATGATGCAACATGAAGTATAATTCACACCTAACAATCAATGCAAATGCATTGTGTCCATGAAAACAGGATATGCTACTATGTGAAATGCACAATTCTTCTTCAAATGATAAATGCAAGCTTTTCCTATATGAAATCTTAACTAATACTCCAAAGCAAATCTAGTGCAAGTACAATGCAAAATGCAATGCATGATGATAAGCAAATGTTTTTGGATTTTTTGAAATAAAATGAGATACAAAAAGCAAAAGGATGATTCTACAATGCCCAGACTTTGCAAGCACACTCAAACAGTACTCAAGCAAAACACTAAGGTAAAATAAATCTAATGCACTAATCTCAAACAAAAAATAGAAAATGCCATGACAAGAACCTTCTTAAAAAGAAAAAATTTAGCCTAAAAAAAATCTCTCTGGTAAAAAACAGAGGTATAAACAGACTCAGGCAGTGTCAAAGTAGACTCAGCAATCATCAAAATTCACCCAGCAACCATTTAACTTCCACTAAAAGGAAAAAATAAGGGCATACGTGACTGTTCGTAGTAAACCCACGTGTATACGCGGAAATCACAGAGAAAACCGCGTGTATACGCGACTGTGAAGGATGCAAACTCGAGCATAAGTTTCAGCAACAATGGACTATAGTTTCTTTGCTCTCAATTCTCTCATATGCCTTTAATGTACCATAGAGTTCCTTATATAGCTTTTCAAAGGGGTAATGAAAGGTCGAATCCAAGTGATCTCAAGGCATAGGGAAGGCCAGGAGTCAAGTGAGTCGGATCCATGTCAAGGAAAACTCCAAAAGGATTTGGATTTTGTACACATCCCTATGTACACGGTTTTGGTGGTCAAACCCTTGTATATACCCGATTATAGGTTTAAAAGTCACGTGTATCATTTTTCACATTTTTTTAGGGATGGTCAAGGAAACATCAAAGGACAAAAAATGGTCCAAGGGGTCTAAGGAGTATACAATAGGATAGGGGAAGGCCATACAAAGTGTGATTCACTTGGTGTGATGAAATCAGCTATAACAACCATATGATAAGATGATCCAGAATCAATGAGCCATTCATTTTGAGTATAAGTAGAATATCTAGTATAAGAATAACCAGAAGCACAAAGTGCATGTCCATGAGAGGTAGATTCTGAAGATTAATCTAGGCTGATGTGGTGCTTCTTCATTGTTGCTTCCAAGGTTTCCATCTTCTTCAAACACTTAGATTCATCATGATTATCTTTCCTTCAAATAGTTGGAATGACGCTCAGTATTCTTTCCTTTTGGCTTGGATCATTTGTCATTTTTTGAAGAAGAAGATTACTGAGAGGGTTTGGGACCCTTGTTTGGATTATTATTGCAAAAATTTTGTTTTTTCGGAGGCTTGGAATTTTCTTTCTATTGGGACAATAAGGCTTTCCAAGATGTATCTGCATTGTTAATTATTCTAAGAGGAATGATATTATATTTCTCTCTAATTAAGGAATCACAAAAGGAATCAAGACTAGTCTCTTGATAGCTTGCTACAGTCAACGATTCTTTTATGGAGTAAAATGTAGATACAAAAATAGAATATGCAGGTCCAAGTTTGGAAAGAATATGATAAATACATTGTTTGTCTTCTCTCTTAATCTTGCATTCTTCACATAAGAGTCTAATAGTTTTGTACTTAGATAATTAATATTGAATGCATGAAAAATCACTTGGATTCAAAGAAATCGACTCATTGTCAAGTTGATGACCTCGAATTTCATTGTGTTTACCAAAAACAGATTCCAACTTTTCCCAATCTTTATCAGGTTCATCAATTCTAGATATATGGAATCACAAATCAGTAGAGATTGACATCCCAATCAATCCATGAGCTTCATCACATCTATTTTCCCATTTTATTTTCTTATCATCATAAGTGGGTTTTGTTTCTTTCCTTGAGGTAATTCTTAAAAGTCCCCTACTTCGTAGAACATCCTCCATACAAGATTTCCATGAGAAATAATTAGAACTCGTAAGTAGAATATCACAAGGAGTGGTCATACTGTAAAATAATGGATAAAAAAAAAGAAACTAACTGTCTAGATGCAAAGAGCTCGAAACATTAGGCTATTTAAAAAAACGGCAATGAAAACTGATTATGAATGATGAAGTTATGCTTGATCAAAGAAAATGTTGAAGATGTCCCCAATAGTGATGTGGTAGATATTAACTTGACCAAATAAAAAAAAGAACCCCCTTCTACCCCAAAAGAACTTTTGACAATAACTTAGAAGAAAGTTCCTTTTAAGTGAATCATTTTTGTAAAATAAGTGATGTTCACTTTTAAAATAATGGTACTTTAAATAGTGCGGCAATAAAAAGAACTTAAGTGACTAACTTTTATTTTATTTTATTTAAGTGAGATGCACTTTTACAATAAAGTGACTTGAAAATAGAAACCACATACACTAAAAAGTAACTTAATAAGACTTGAACTCAAGACCTATTAAGGAATAAAACAACTTTGGACCAAGTGAGCTATGTTTAAAAGGTACGTAAAAGAAGGGAATGAGGAAGGGGATTTTTTTATTTTTTTACTCTTCTCTCTCGATTTCTATGCTTGCTTCTTTTTCCTAGAAATAACACCACAAACCAAAAAACAAAAATAATAAAGAAAATTCCATGCTTTTGGGGTTAGATCTCGTTATCTTACCCGGAAATTCTATGTTTTCTCTTTGTTTCTGATTCACCGTGATGGCACAAAGTGCACGACATTAAAGAGCATATGCAACTGAGATAACCCTTTCCCTTTCTATTTCTGATTCACCATAATCATGCAAGGTGCAAGGAAAAGAGAATACACAGATAGGGAGGAAACAATCCAAGACTAAAAAGCAATAAAGATCTAGATAATAAAACTGATAAATATATGAGAGATTTAAAAAAAAATAAAAAATCTGTCATTGTAACATTATACCTTCAAATCTGCCGAAATGGGTGTTTCTAGAGCAAACAAAAATGGTTTTTGATGAAACGAAAACTATTTCCAAATGGAAACAAATCTCTAGACACAATGGAACACCTCCCACAGGCCACAAATATATAGAAATTCTAGAATCAAAAACCCTTTAAAAGCTTTAGCAACACTGGTTCAAGATCTAGATCACAAATAGAAGGGACTCTTCATAAACACTATGATATCATGTTTGGGTACAAAAGGTACTCCCAAAATACTGAAAACCAAGGAAAACCACTCACACAAACATTTCATAGATCAACACACTAATGTTTTGACATGGTTGAAATCCTCAAGAGGGAAACAGTCCACGTCCCCAACCAAATAGCTACTTGGAGCAATTTCTTATGCAAAAGAAAGAAAGTTACAGATGAGCTTCTCATCATCAATCAACTAGCCAAGGACCCTCCATGCTCTTTAAATAGATATCATGGACTAATTGGGTGTTATTCCATGGATCAATGGTAAGTATTGTAATGCCACGGTTTTGACCCCGTTACATTAGATGTATATGATGTATATATTGTAAATGATCATGGTGTGGAGCTAAAGGCCAAGGCCCCACCATTGATCGACTATGCTATGTTTTGGGATTTAAATTGTCACCGATGGTATATCGGGGCATCCGGCACATATTAAGTTTCAGCATCATGGAAATATGCATCTATAATTAATTAAAATGAACACAACCAGCTATGGCCGCGGCAACTAAATCGAATGGGGCATGATCTTCCAAGGGTAAGGATGTGGGGAAATTGTCCAACTTTAGCCAATAAGGGAAAATACCCATGTGACTTCTTCTTGTTTTTACCCAACCACTTTCATTGAAGAAAGACTGCTGGTGGTTGAGGCAGTTATTGCATGGAAGGGGAAGAGTATGGGAAACCAAATTCGAATTGGGAAGAGACCCATTTTTGAAAAACGTGTTCTGACTTCCTGGGCAAGGAAAAAGGCCCAAAACGTAGGCCATTCTGCTATGCATTCATGTTTTTTTGAGTTTTCTCACGTTTTGGGAGCAGCAGAAGTTTTTCCTGTGTCTTTCCATCCACGTTTTTGGCTATTGGCTCCATTTTTCCCAGGGATTGGAGGTCGTTTTTGTAATGCCAAGGCCTGGGTTGTCTTCCTCACGTTTTTGGAGTTGCTGGTGCATTTTTCCATTCACGTTTTTGTGATTTCATGTGTTTTTACCATGACTGTGAAGAGCCATTCACGTTTTTGGCTGTCTCACTGTCTATTGGTCTCACGCACTGGCTATTTGGGACGTTTTTCCCCTACTATGAGTTGTGTTCACTGATAAGCTTCAATACTGTGTGATTTCCCCATGTTGTGAGCCATTTTTGCTGTTACGTATGGGGCTATGCAATTCATTTT
>LPNX010538098.1:53473-99016 GCA_001517045.1 Pseudotsuga menziesii | reverse complement strand
CTGTTAATTAAATGAAATGAACATGTTGAAATAATGAATGTGTGAATGCATGTTGTTTTCCACTGTGCAAGATGAATTAATTAGGCTGTGTATGATGAAAAATTGAATTTGTGCATGATTATACTGTCATGCATTCTTCTCAGCATTCTGTTTTAGCATTTCAGCATTGTATTTTTATGCCTGTACATGTTCATGGGCTCTAAGGCCGGTCTGATAGAGCTAGTAGTCGCGTCCTCTTTGTCGGTCGGAGGCATGGGGACGTGACAAGTATGATCTAAGAGAAGTTGAATTGTCGGATCACTTTATGTCTAGAACATATCATGACCATCAGATTAGAATATTTACAAATGCATATTAATGCATTCTAAAGAAACACACTTTACCTAATGTATATATTACATAAGCTGATCTTAACTAACTCCTAAGTGTATAAATATCCTAACAAAATGGTTCTGAAATAATAACAGGATGTAATGGTATTGATTCCTTCGAAAATGTTCCATGAGATCTTTGGCATACATCACACTTTCTGGCACAAGCATGGGCATCTTTAAATAGATTTTTTCAATAGTACCAAAGTCTGAGTATCTTATGATTTGTGGTATACCCAGAGAAATGTCCCCCTACAGGGACCATCATGCATTTCTTTGGCTAGTTTGGATGCAGGTAGGATCCGCTCGAGGTAGGATCCACCCAAGAACTTATGAATAGGGAAAAATCTCCGAACACGTAGTAGATTTGGTAATGCCAGATCTCTTTATGTTCTAATATAATATTATCTCTTTAAGGCCTACGTCTAGGATTTTTTTATCTTTAATCATCTGATAAATATCTCCCCATTTGAATTTGGGAGCGATCCCAATGATTTCCTTCGTATCCTCAAACATAGTTTATGTCTTAGTGCCCAAGATGATTTCATAATTTGAGCCTTCTCCACTTGGATTTTCCTTCTTTTTGCTACCTTTCTTAGTCATCACGTCAATTCTTTGTTTCAATATTTATTTCCAAATTCTTCTCAGTAATCTGACTTTGCAAAAATAGACCCTGTGAGAAGTGACTTGAAATGTAATACCATAGTTGATTTAAATATCCAAAGATATCCATACTAATCATTTTATGTGAGAAAAAATGCATCATTGTGTGAAAGTGTAGGAAAATATAGAAGTAATGACAATGCAATATTGTCGAATGAATTCTTCTAATCCTAACCAATCATTTTTACCTTTGAAAGAAAAAACATTGAAAATAAACATTTCATCAGTATTTCTCACTCACTAGAGTTCAAAGACAAGTGGTGGCATGCAAACTTAGTGGAGTTTGAACTAAAAATAACAACTCTTAAGTATGATGGATTTGAGATGGGTAGATGGAGTGAAAGGGGTGGTTTTGAGATGGAAGGATAAACATGTTACTTCTGGAGTGAAGCATTTTTTCAACTATGTGTTCCATAGTATGGAAAAAAGGCGGTTTGAAGACAGGATAAAACATATATCCATGTAGGTGACTTCAGGTTTAAAACTTATCCATTTCTTTACCACTATTTTCCACCCAAAATATATATTTACGAGGTTTTGGTGGCACACTACGAGATGTTGTTAAGAGCAGAAAAATAATCAACCCTAGTGATTGCTTAAATACCACACATTCCCCATCATACTTAAAGAATTCTTCATTTTAATCTTTAAAATCATTTCCAATACAAAAGGAAAAGCACAACTTTGGTAGAAATCGATATAAGGAGAGAAAGATAAAAATTTATGAAACACAGCTTCCTTATGGAAAGGGAAAAGGGGAAAATGTATTCAAAGCATCAAAAATTGTTTTAGCAACATCCTCTATCCAGACTACTTTCAGACTCTCCACGAATACACTGGGTTTAACAAATTCTCTCAAGCCTAACAACTCCTTTAAGAAATCGAAGTGAGTAACTTCGTTTCCTGGTGAGCAGGTTTCATTAAATATCTCGAGGAAATAAAATAAGACTACATGGGTGTAGTGCTCCAAAGTAACCAGTTTGACCTGTTGATGTAATTGTAACTTTGGAATTTATTCACTTGTATTTCTTATCTATTGTAACCCGATGTTCATTCCAGGATGTATTGTAATGTATTTGATTCATGTCATACCCTGATGTTTATTCCGGGAAGTTTCTATAATGACAAAGTCATGTCAAGTCATTGTGGGTATCCCCACAGTTGTGGGGCCCTTGGGTTATTAGACTATCCTAGTGAAGTCGACCCTAGGTGAGTCATTGTAAGTCGTGGCAATAGTCCCCACCATTTTCTTACCCTCCTATTGGTTAGAGGAGGCAAAGTCCCCACAAGAAGTGGGGCACTAGGGTTATTAGACACTCCTAGAGATGTCGGCTCTAGTAAGTAATTGTTAAGTGAGGCCAACATGTTGGAGTGCACTTCAAGTGAATGGAAGAATATAAATAGAGAGTGAGAGCCTCTCTATTTATCACTTTCAACACACACACTCACTCAATTGGGGCGCATGAGTGAGAGGGGAGAAGCTCTCTCAGTGTGAGAGAGAGAGACTGCTGCTGTTGGGAGATCATCTTACTGTTTGGGGATTTTATTGTTTGGGTGCTGATTCTATCTCTGAGGAAGTTCTATGGTTTTCTCCTTTATGGTTTCCATGAGGAAAACTCTTTGTGTCTCTTGTCTCTTGTGATTTTCTTATGTTTTATTGTTGTTCTTGTTATTCTCTCAGTTAAAAGATCCTAAGATCATAATGCTAGCTTATATGATGAAAAACTAACATGGTATCATAGCTAACCTGAGAAGAAGACATTGTGCAGCTAAAGAAGCTAGGGATTCTTAATTTTTGGGTCTCTCTCCACAATCTATCAGCAAAAGTATGCTAGGATGACTCTCCATTGAAGGGTGCATCTTTCTGTTGAAGCAGAATTTGATTTCGAGAATTTTCAGTTTTTGATGTGGAAATTAGGACTTTCTACAGAAGAGGAATTTTTGAGTGAGACCCACATAGGATTGTTATCCTCATCAAAACTGAATTTTAGAGACCTAGATGAAGAAATTTGGTTGTGTGAAACTTCAGGAAAGTCAAACCCTAGTTTGACCCCGAGCTAGGAAAAACCCTAAATACTAAAACGGATACGTTATGGTACATTTTCTATATTCCTAGTTTGGAAAAGCCTCAAAAGATGAAAATTGTAGGGGCCGTAGATAAAATCTTGTTGAACAATGTGTCCAAAAATCAGTCTCATATTCTCTATATTCTGGGAGATATGATCCCTCCAATTTAGGGTTCCAGCCTCTTCCAGAATTCATCCTTAAACAGGACACTTGGGGAGAATTGAAATATCTTGGTCTAAACAGGTCCAAATGGAATTTCGGAAGATGTTCCAGAAATAGAATGGAATTTTACTTTGGTGGTCCGAATATTAGACTCAGAATATCAACTAGTGACACGTGGCATGCCATACAACTTCGCCGTTCTGAACAGTCCTGTAACAGGTCACGTTTGGAAACGGATCATAAATCCCAAATGGTGAAACAAATTCTGATGAAACCTATGGTAGTGGATCAGGGATAGGCGATGTTATCTTAGTGATAAATTTCAGACACAAAGGGGTTGAAATTTCAGAGATATCACAGAAACAGTAACAGACATTTCTGTGGAAGAAATTGGAAAACTAGGGCTTCTTGTTCCAGGAACTTCCCTCCATTGTTTTCAGAAAAGGAGTACATTGGACAACTCATTTGAAGAGATATATCTATCTATCCAATCATATCTGAAATATTCCAAGTTTTGAAAATTATGGTTTATGTGGCAAACCCTAGATCAGCTAGCTCTGGAACCAAGACAGACACCTCAAATCGGTAAGATCTAATCCTTTGCTATTTTCATTTGAGGTTCTCATTTCAAAGTGATCTATCACATCAGCTTGATGATAAGCTTGGTGAAGTTGACAAATTCCAAGCATATAATTATTTGATCTCTTTGAAGAAAATGGATTGGACACCTACATGAGTATAGAGGTTCCAGTTTCAGAGGGAGATGAGGTTAGAAGCCTTACACAAGAAGAACTTGGTCAAGGCCAAGAAGATCATTGCTGATTCAGTCACGAATCAAATTTTAATACAAGTGTCTCCCTAAAGACACCAAAGATGTTTTGATTCCTTGACCAAGTTATTTGAAGGGAAGAATAGAAATCAGAATATGACCTTGAGAAACCAGTTGAAGAATGTGAAGATCCAGAATGCAGAGACCAAATGAAAGAAGGCATTGTACGAGTTCAGAAGACACCCACGGGAAAAAAATACATGATGATATTGATGAAGATATTAACCTTTGCGACAAGGTTGAAGATGCAAGTCTATACACTAGATGGTCACATAGAATATTAGTAGCATAGGAAGCTACTTGTCACTCCGATACAAAATGTTTCAGTGCATAGAGTACAGAAGACAGAGGGAGTATGATGCTTCGATTCAGAGGGAGTGACTACAGAATATCTTGAGGATCGACATGGTATGAAAGGATGGGAAGATTACTGATGACTCTAGGATTTACTGAGAGTAAATTGGACTCCAACCTTTGCTTCAAGGTTTAAGGCGGAAGACCAGTGATGCTTCTGTTATGTGTCGATGCACTATTCTCTAGGCATGGAGGTGTCGACAAGGGAAGTATGCTGTAGAGATCCTGAATAGGTTAAGGATGATGGATTGCATGACCACACCTATGGCATCAAACATGAAGCTATTGAGTGATGCTTCATCAGAGACGGTTGATGCTACGATGTATCGTCAAATGATTAGGTCATCGATGTACCTAACAAACACGAGACCAGATATGTGCTTTGCTGTGAACACCTTAAGCTAGTTCCTGACAGATCCAAGACATGTTCACTTTATTTCTGAAAAGCATATTCTGAGGTACCTAAGGGGTACAGTTGATTATGTGCTCAAGTACGATACGAATCAGAAGATTAACCTCGAGGGTTATGTTGATTCAGATTGGGCAGGCAGTGCCATCGATAAGAAGAGCACTTTAGGATGTTGCTTTAATATGGGATCAGGTGTGATCTCTTGGTTTAGCAGGAAGGAATCCTATGTGGCACTGAGTACAGCTGAAGCAGAGTATGTCGCAGCTTATTCAACTAGTTGTGAGTTAGTATGGCTGTGGAAGCTACTGTCTGATATATTTGATCTCTAGTTGGATGCTACTTGTATACATTGTGACAACCAGGGTTGCATGAAGTTGTCATAGAATCCAGTGTTCCATGACAAGTTGAAGCACATTGAGATCAAGTATCACTATATCAGGGATATGGTGCAGAGAGAAGCAGTGAAGCTCCAGTATGTTACGACAGAGGAACATATAGCTAATGTATTGACAAAGCCATTGGCTAGGCTGAAGTTTGAGTACTTCAGGGAGAAGCTTGGTGTTCTTCAGATCAAGGTTTCCTCCAAGAGAAAGTGATAAGACCCATAGCCATTCTGACATGGTGAGAGGATTGGTTCCTTCCATGGTCAGATATAAGGGCTGAGCCATTCTGTCATGGTGAGAGGATTGGTTCCTTCCATGGTCAGATATAAGGGCTGAGCCATTCTGTCATGGTGAGAGGATTGGTTCCTTCCATGTCAGATATGAGTGCTAAGATACATAGTCATTATGACGAGTAGGTCAGATATAAGGGTTGAGCCATTCTATCATGGTGATAGGGTTGCTCCCTTCCATGATAGATATGAGTGCTGGCCATTATGTTGAGTAGGACAGATGTAAGGGCAATTGCCATTCTAGGAATGGAGGCACCTGGTCAATTACCAGGAACACTCAGTGTAGGACTAAGTAGCCATTCTGATGTGATAGAGGGATGTGTTCCCACTTGATCAGATGTAAGGGCTGAACCATTCTATCATAGCTAAAGGATTAAGTTCCTTCCATGTCAGATGTGAGTGTTGTCCATTCCGACGAGTAGGTCAGATATAAGTGCAACTGCCATTCTGAGAATGGAGGCATTTGGTCAGTTATCAGGTAGCTTAGTCGAGGACTGGGGGCCATTCTGATATGATTGCTGGGATGTTTTCTCGCATGATCAGATGTGAGTGCAAGCCCTTCCATCATTGTGAGCAGGATGTGTTCCCACTTGGATGGATGTAAGTGTAGTGCCTTTCTGGGCGACTGAGGGATGTGTTCCCACGTGCTTAGATGTAAGTGCAAGAGCCTTTCTAGAGTGACTGAGGGATGTGTTCCCATGTGCTCAGATGTAAGTGCAGGATCATTTCTGGAACGACTGAGGGATGTGTTCCCATGTGCTCAGATATAAGTGCTGAAATATCTCATCACTGTGAGTAGGATGTGTTCCAGCTTGGATGGGAGTCGTTCATCATTGTGGTAGGATGTGTTCTAGCCTGGGTGAATGTGTGGAAATATTTCATCATTGTGGTAGGATGTGTTCTGGCCTGGGTGAGAGTCTTCCATCATTGTGGTAGGATGTGTTCCCTCCTGGATGGATGTGCCTTTCTGATGAGTAGGTCATATGTAAGTGCAAATCCATTTCACAGATGGTAGTAGATGTGCCTACCATGCTGGTGAATGTGAGTGCTGGGCCTTTTTGATGTGATTATAGGATTGGTCCTATATGATCAAATGTGAGTGTTGGGTGTGCCTTTCTAACGAGTAGGTTAGATATAAGTGTTGGACGAAGACCTAAATGGATGCTAGGCCTACAACTAGCATGAAAAAGGGCTGGCTCTGTAGAACTTCCTGTGACGAGAAGAATCATGAGATAGCACCAGTGATGATCTAGATCGAGTGATGATCCAGATCGAGTGATGACAGCTAGTGATGATTCTGATCAAGTGGTGATCCAGATCCAGTCATGATGATCCAGCAATGATAATCCAGATCGAGTGATGATCCAGATCCAGTGATGATAGCCAGTGATGATCCAGATCGAGTGATGATTTAGATCCAGTGATGATGTTCCATGATGATCTAGATCGAGAGATGATATAGATATGAAGATGAAGATGACTTGAATACGATATTATCCAGATGATACAGAGAAGAAGACCAGTGCTGATAAATTGTGTCGAGTGAATACCTTCCTAGTTAAGAGGGAGTGTTTATGTAATTGTAACTTCGAAATGTATTCACTTGTATTTCTTATCTATTGTAACTCGATGTTCATTCTGGGATGTATTGTAATGTATTTGAATCATGTCATACCCCGATGTTATTTCAGGAAGTTTCTATAATGAGAAATTCATGTCAAGTCATTGTGGGTAACCCTCCTATTGGTCGAGGGTTAAAGTCCCCATAGTTGTGGGGCCCTTGGGTTATTAGAATATCCTAGTGAATTCAACCCTAGGTGAGTCATTGTATGTTAGGGAAATAGTCCCCACCATTGTGTTACCCTTCTATTGCTTAGAGGAGGCAAAGTCCCCACAAGAGGTGGGGCACTATGGTTATTAGACACTCCTAGAGATGTCGGCTCTAGTAAGTAATTGTTAAGTGAGGCCGACATGTTGGAGTGCACTTCAAGTGAATGAAAGAATATAAATAGAGAGTGAGAGCCTCTCTATTTATCACTTGCAACACACACACTCACTTAATTAGGGCGCATGAGTGAGAGAGGATAAGCACTCTCAGTGAGAGAGAGAGAGACTGCTACTGTTGGGAGATCATCTTACTATTTGGGGCTTTTACTTTTTTGGTGCTGATTCTATCTCTGAGGAAGTTGCAGGTTTTTCTCCTTTATGGTTTTCCCGAGGAAAAATCTTTGTGTCTCTTGTCTCTTGTGACGTGCTTATTTTTTATTGTTGTGCTTGTTATTCTCTCAATTAAAAGATCCTAAGATCATAATGCTAGTTTATATGATGAAAAAATAGCATGACCCACCCATTCCCTAAGTTTTCTCATACTATACTATCGCTAAACAAGAATCCAACTACTGCTATCATCTACCCCAGGAAAGCGTACACCAAAATATCCAAGCAAATGGATAAATTAATCATAAAACCTGGGTTTGGGCACATCCGAACAGAAAACTGAGTAATGGATAAGCAGATGAGTCAAAGGTAAACCATTAACACACACAGGGGATAAAACTTCAATTGGTAATGGTAGAAAACAAAAAAAACCCTAAGGGTGTTCTTGCTCTACCCATTACGGTGTGTAACCAATCATGAATATGAGCAAAACCAAACATAATTAAAGTGACTTTGGCTCATGAAAATCCAAGGGAACCTAATCTATACCATTGTGATGGCACCATGGGAACTTATACTAGATATGGAGGTTACATGCAAATAAGTATAGGTGGGAAAAACTTAACTGGACTTGAAAACACCATGGTACATCCACCCAAATTACCAATAAAAATATTCTACCTTTGAAAAACAAAGGGTTCAAAAGATGAGGTGCCTACCTGTCAAGTACTCAAAAGTCGTGGGATGTGACTAGATATAATGGCTTCAATCATCCTTCCATGATTGGTGGTTGAGTTAGATGATGTTCAATGTGATAAAAGCTAAATAAATCCGGCCACATATATAGGAAAATGAATAAGAAGGCCATAAATGCGGTTGCTAGACATTAAATGTGGTGGTTGGGTAATTTAAATACGGTGGTTGGAAAACCCTGTTTGGGATGAAAACAAATGTCAATTTCTGCAAGAAAAATAGAAACACCAACAATGTAGACAATACTCCTTGAAAAACTCTGATAATATTAGCAATGCTAATACATTTTCACCTACGATTTTGAATGTTTTGGTGAGAACTAATGAGTCTTTTTCGACCGTTTTGGCTATGACTTGATGAATTCCTTCGATTGACTCTATCGATGCTGAGCCTATCAGCCACTTCAGTTTTGATGCAACCGTATCGATGAAACTTTTTATTTTCCCTTAAAACTCGACAACCTTTAATATCGGTAACATTTCCAAGCTCCTCTGACTGTTTTGGCAGCGATTCGTGAGTTACATCAGACAGTGTTGATATATTTGTTTTAGTTATGTCAAAATGACCGAGTGTAAAAAACTTTCTTTTGATCAAGCTGACTATTTTAGAGAAACTAGCCAAGTTACTCTGACACATTGAAGAAACTGGCCAAGTTACTTCGATTTGTTGGAGAGAAGAGTAAGTTTTACTTAGCTAAAACTTATGTTGGTCAAACTTTTGAAGAAAAAAACTAAGTGTGTAGGATGGACTTCCTTGAATTAGAAAAATAGTCTAAGTAAGATTTCAACAAAAACAAAAGGAGGGGCCCTAAAATATAAAAAAAAGTAGTGCCCTAACATATAAGAAAACTAACCGTGTAGGATGGACTTCCTTGAGTTAGAAAACTAGTCTATGTAAGATTTCAACAAAAATAGAAGGAGGGTCCCTAAAATAAGAAATTCATTTTACCTCTATTTTTTGGTTGCCACTATATGTGATTCCACATGATCGTAACAGAGTCGGGAAGATGTATTTGTTTGTTCTTCATTCCCATGATATAAGCACATTTTTTATGCTTCTATTATGAACGATAATTGTCTTCTGATTCTTCCTTGATTGATTTCTTTTATTTGAGAATTTGGTATGGGTTCTTCCATCCATAATGTCTTTTTTTGTGAGAAATAATTTGTTTTCTCATCATGCTCAGTAACAGAGAGGAACCCATCCGATATTTTTTGTTTAACCAACCCTTTTGATCTGATGGTTTATTCCTTCAACATCATTTCCTTAATCGATACTGTATGTATCAGAATTTTGACTCTTTAATATAAGCCTTTTAGATTTTTAATTGTAGCATGGGGTCATTTTGAATGCCATACATCCATCAGAGTTGATTGTTTTCCAGGGGTCGATCATGGTTAACTTCATGAAATAGATATTAATGTAAGAATGGATGGCCCCCAAGATAGTACTCCAGACCTCATGAGTCCTAGTTATTTCATAGGTTTTAAAATGACTCAAATGTGTGCTTTAAGCTAGATTCCCTTTCTACAATATGACAATAATTAAATAATCTCCTATTGATCAAACTTTATCATACATGTCTTCCCATGAGCAGTTTTTGACTTTCCAAGATCTTTGAGATTATTCATATCCCTACACTTGCAAGTGTCATGTATTGAATTGGTTTATTATAAACAAAAACTATGAATCAAGGAAAAACTAAAATAGAGAATCAAACTGGAAAAAATCAATAAAATAAAAGTTTTATTTATGTACAAAAGTGCTCAAAACTTAGGTAGAGTATTGTTTAAGAACGAGGTTGTTTATGGGAATGCTTTCTTCATGTCCCTATAAATCCTAAAGTTTGTATGTTGAGGGGTCTAGCTTCTCGAAAATATAATAAGGCCAAGCCATAGATGTTGAAATTTCATGTGTTTTCCCTTTTCATCATGTGGAAGATCCAAATTTAAGACTAAGTCTCCTATTTCAAATTTCTTCTCACAAGGTTTTGATTTGTAGAACCATATTTTGAAAATAATCTGGTGTTGGTTGAATCTATGTTTGGATTTTTGTCTCAATTCTTCAAATTTAACAAAATATTAATTCATGCCTATAAAATTTCGCTATCGGATCCTCTTAACGCTTGAGATAATTGCAAGGAGGGGAGCATAATGTTTGGGGGTAAAATGGCTTCCTTCCCATAGACTAGAGTATAGGGAGAAACTCATAAGGAATTATTTGGGGTAATCCTATATTCCCATAGTGCATTAGGAAGGTCTATGTGCAAATTTATTTGACTCTCAATAACAATTTTCTTTAAAATTCGAATGAGATTCTTATTTGTTTATTTTTATAACCCATTTCCATGTGGATAGTAATTTGTTGAATAATGCAATTTTATTCCTTTTTCACAAGCAAATTCAATTATTTTGATAGATAGGAAATAATATGCGTTATAGAAAACAATAGAAATTGGAATGCCAAACCAGGTCATGATGTTCTCTTGCAGGAAGTTGATGACTACATCCTCATTTACTTTGCGCAAAGGAACCACTTCCACCCATCATGTAAAATAGTCTGTATTTTTAAGGATATACCAATGTTGCAATGAGGAGTTTGGGTTAAGTTATCTAGTAATATCTATGCCCCACTACTCAAATGGTTCTGAAATAACAACGGGTTGTAATGGTCTTGCTGCCTTTGACAATCTACCACCACATATTTGGCATATATCACACTTTCTATTGTAAGCATGGAATCTTTAAATAATGTTGGTGAGTAGTACCCAGGTCTGAGTATCTTATGAGTTGTGGTATCCCCAGAGAAATGTCCTCCTCCAAGACCGTTGTGCAGTTATTTGACCAATTTAGATGCATATTCTTTCTCCAGACACCTAATAAAATCTCCATCATAGTTCTTCCTAAAAATTACTCCATTAATTATTGTTGCACCTAACATATCCAATGATTCCCGAGCACCCTTCAGAGAATCTAGCCAAGGAGTCTTCTGGATGATTTTTCCCACTATTGAGAAGGCTAGAACTTTTTCTCCCTTATGATAGAGTGCTTATTAAATTGAGCACATCGATCTATGGAAAAACACACAACTCACAAGATAGATCACACAATTTACTCAGCAACTGAAGAATGAAACAGTGCAAAAATGGCTTGCAACTGTGAATGCTTTCATTAATCAAAAAGTAATTAGATGATTAATTACACTGTAATACAATGGCTACATAGCCACATGCAATTCGAATTCACATGAGGAAATTCAAATTGATTAGACTCTACTTGATTGTAGGTAACTAAGACCTTGTCTAAATCATTATCAGAGGACTCAATAGTTAACTAACCTTGTCTAAACCATTATCAGAGTTCTAAAAGACAACTCAAGTGTATAATTTAGTGTTAACTGAGGCTAACTGACTATGGTAGGTGAGAAATATTCCTGTCCTGCATGTAGCCATGCAAACCTAGTGCTAACTAAATGTAGAGGACTAGAACTGAATGTAACTGACTCCGAACTTAGCTTGACTAGACACCAACTCAACTCAACTGACCTTGGTTGGTATCGACACTCCCAGTGGCTCCTAAATTTTAGGGATTGGTCTAGGAGGCTCCTAAAATAATGCATGCAAGTGAAATCAGTGGTAGTATGCCTCAATCAGTGTTCCCCAAACTTAGTAACTAGAATATGTGCCCCAATTAGGCCAAGTGGACTCAATGGTGCTAGTGACTAAAAATAGATTGGAAGGAATCTCAATTTATACATATGACAAAATTATAAAATGGAGGATTAATAATCCCAACACCCTCCCTGAATGCTAACTTGGACAATCTGTGGGCCGTGGTAACTAATACCATAGGTCACCCATTACATCAAGTAAAGTAAATTAACTACTCAATACAAGGAGCTGGGGAAAAAACCACATGGGAAAAATGCCCCCCTCTATCTAAGCAGGTAGAATCATGATTCAAGTTTGAAAAACTTGAAAATGTGTTGCTGCAATCTTCATCTCTATGATGTAGCAAGGCAGCATGCATGGTGTGTTGTGCATAGGTATTCTAGGGTCTGGCATGTAGACTTCTTCTTCTTCTCCAAAAATGATGATGGAAGGAAGGAGGAATGTAACCTTTGTCTCTTGTTGGATGAAGAGGAGTATGATCTTATCTTTTCTTCCAAATGTAGTGAGACTAATGCTTTTCCATGTAGCATCTTATAGGGAGTCTATTGCATCTCTCTGAAGGAGGTAAGATTTCATGACATAGCGCAAGGGTCTTTCCCTTCTAAGTGTCAGGTGGGTTTTCAGTCATCTTCCTAGTTTCCATATTGGAAGTAGGGACTAGATCTGGATCTAAATCACCCTAAATCTATATCTCATAAAGTGATATAGCTATATCTGCAATACTAGTAGAATTTGCAAAAGAAGTAGATAAATGATTTTACCTTCCCTTGCGAGTGGCTACTGAGAGTGCACTAGTTTTGAAGGAGGCATGAAGTGTAAGAAATCATATTCTTTGGAGGAATTATTTGCAACACCCTTTGCTATTATGTTTCTATTAGAGATATCTATGATCTCCACCGAGTCAAGACCAAATATCACTTGCTTTGGAGATCCAGTATGAGTCATTTGGTATATAGATAATAGTTTGAAGCTAGGGAGGGAACATAGAGCACATCTTTGAATATTTCATGTTCAATCTTGATAGAACCCTTCCTTTTGGTTTGAATTTGAATTTTATTTCCCATCTGAATACTAGGACCATCAAAGGAATGTAAGGAAGAGAATGATTCTCTAGAAGCAACCATATGATTGGAAGCTCCAGAATCAATGAGAAAGATTTGTGCTGTTGAACATATAGCCTTTAGTGCATGGCCTTTCCTTTGATGTTCTTCATATTCTTCTTTAGAGTCATCCTTACTTACACTAGCAGGTGTAGCAATGTTATGTTTCTTCAAAAGAAGAGCCATTTCATCAAGCTGTCTTCTCATACAGGAGCTTTCTGAATGAAAGTCCCTTCTATAGTAAGAACAAGGGAACCTTTCCTTTTCCATTATTCTTGCTTCTCTTTGAACCTGAAGGCCCATTTTACTACTCTTTATTCATAGGAGACTTATCTCTTTGATTCCATTTATCATTTGCTACCTTATATCCTCCTACAACTAGTGCTTGATCTCTAGAATATCGAATGATCCCCATTTGGATCAACTTGTCATGCTCATAAGTGAGAGATGCAATGAAAGAATCAAGAGTGGGAATTTTCTAGTTTGGAGTAGTGAGATTCACTGATTGAAAGGTTGATACAAATACTAAGTAGTCTGCACTGAGTTTTGAGAGAATGGAAAGGATGAGCTGATCATCCTCCTTCTCCACCTTGCATTGATTCAACTGGTATATCAGGTTCTTGAATTTTGTGAAATATTCATTCCGTGTTTTGAAGTTGGATGGATTAAGAGAGATTAGTTAATTTTCTAGATGATGGATCCTCATCTCATCTTTCTTATCAAATAAGGAAGCAATATTGTCCAAAATATACTTGGGAGTCTTCAATCCTTGGATGTGGAAATGAAGATCTCAAGAGTCTGAGAGGAACACATATCCATGAGCTTTACTAATCCTATTCAAGTACTTTTCTTTGTCATGATTAAGAATTGGTACTAACTTTGTCTCTTCTGTGAGTCTGAAGAGATTTTTGGTGTGAAGGAGGCTCTCCATGTCTTCCTTCCATTGGTGGTAGTTAAAGGAGGTGAGCTGCTCCATTAGGGGGAGCATTTGAATGCAGTAGAGAAGACTCAACTGCTATAGTGAATGCTGTGAGAGAAATAAATGCTTGTAACAAATGTAGTGAGAGGAGATGATAACCTGTAAAACACACAATCAAACATATAAAATAAGGCTGAAAGTCTACACTTTTGGAATTTTCTTCACACAAAGCATAGTTGATCAAGCAAGCTTGACCAACAAATTCTTAAAGTGGGATATGAAGTGGTAAATTCTCTGCTTCTAGTGCAGTAATAGAAGGATAAATTTTTTCTAAAAAAATGATCCAACTAGATATCTGAGGAGGAGAGGTTCCTTGTCCACCAAGGATTTGATAACATATTAAATTGAGCACATAGATATGTGGACAAACACACAACTCACAAGATATATCACACAATTTACTTGGCAATTGAAGAATGAAACAGTGCAAAGATGGCTTGCAGTTGTGAATTATTTCATTAATAAAAAACTAATTAGATTATTAATTACACTATAATACAATGGCTAAATAGCCACATGCAATTCGAATCCACATGAGGAAATTTGAATTGAATAGACTCTACTTGACAGTAGCTAACTAAGACCTTGTCTAAATCATTATCGGAGGATTCAATAGTTAAATGACCTTGTCTAAACCATTATCAGAGTTCAGCGGAGTTCTAAAACAAAAATCAGGTGTCTAATTCAGTGTTAACTGATCCACTTTTGGTGCAGTACTGGAAGGAGAAAATTTTGCTAAAAAGATGATCTAACTAGATATCTGAGGAGGAGAGGTGCCTTCTCCACCGTGGATCTGATACCATATTAAATTGAGCACATAGATATGTGGACAAAAACACAATTCACAAGATATATCACACAATTTACTTAGCAATTGAACAATGGAACAGTGCAAAAATGGCTTGCAGCTGTGAATTATTTCATTAATAAAAAAGTAATTAGATGATTAATTACACTGTAATACAATGCCTAAATAGCCACATGCAATTCGAATCCACATGAGGAAATTTGAATTGATTAGACTCTACTTGACTGTAGGTAACTAAGACCTTGTCTAAATCGTTATCAGAGGACTCAATAATTAACTGACCTTGTGTAAACCATTATCGGATTTCATCAGAGTTCTGAAACACAACTCAAGTGTCTAATTCAGTGTTAACTAAGGGTAACTAACTGTGGTAGGTGAGAAATATGTCTCCTTCATGTATCCATGCAAACCTAGCTCTAACTGAATGTAGAGGACTGGAACTGAATGTAACTGACTCCTAAATTAGCTTGACTACACACCAACTCAACTCAACTGACCTTGGTTGGTATCGACACTCCCAGTAGCTCCTAATTGTAGGGATTGGTCTAGAAGGCTCCTCAACTAATGCATGCAAATGGAATCAGTGGTAGTAGGCCTCAATAAGTTTTCCCCACACTTAGTAGCTCGAATATGTGCCCCAATTAGGCCAAGTGGACCCAATGGTGCTAGTGACTAAAAATAGACTGGAAGGACTCCCGATTTAGACATGACTCCTGATTTAGACATATGACCAAATTGGACAAGGGAGGATATTATAATGCTAACAGTGTTGATGCCTCTTGTCTCTTAAAATCATGCACCGCAAACTCATTTAATTGGTTCACAAGGAGTGTTGGAACCTTTATCCTCTATACAAAATTCACCCACAAAGTTAAAATGGGAAAAAAGGAAAATTTGAGAAACTTTCATGTGAAAGCACTCATGGAGGTAGTTCCTATAATCTAGGGAGAGGTGGAACTTGACCTCGTCAACCAAAGGGATCATCCCCTATCCATTTATCATCCCATATGAACCTCCCTTGGCCTATAAAAGAAGATTTCATGGAGTGAGTGGGGGGAGACCATGAACAACATGCTTATGTTGTTGGATTGAAGTCTAGTATTGAGGAAAAGCAGAGTGACTTTATGTGCAAAGATATTTGTGTGAGTGTGGAGTGTTGTGAGTGTGTTGTAAGACCATTGTGGAAGAAAAATCTAGCAACATAAAAGATTTGGTTGTAGCTTTATGTTCTTGTTTAATTAATACAAAAGTGTTTCCCTTTCCCATATTTGATTTGTGTTAATATCAGTTGAATATTGTTGGATTCCTTGATCGCTAACATAGATTGTTAACCTATATAGTTGCTCTCATATTATTGTCTTTATTTCTTGATGCTTCTTTATAGGTACTGTAGACTACGTGGAGAGTAGTGGAACGAAGACTAAAGCTTGCAGATATGAGGTATAAGAGTGATTTTCATCAGCAGATTAAACATCTAGGGAAATGATATACTATGGTGGTGATTTGTTCTATACTTATATCATAAAGGGTAGAGGAACAAGTGGTGTCCACACCAGTTGTAGAATTCCTACAAAAAAAATTGGTGACCATAATGGGGATAGATTGATCCAGTCAAATATTGGGTAGATCCAGTCATATCTGGAGTAGATCCACTTAGATCTGAAGTAGATCTAGTTATATCTATAACTTTTGGTAACATTCTCACTTGTAAAACTTTCATCCTCTTTTATTAACTCTTTTGGATTATTAAGGTGAGTGATCCACCTTAAGTTTCATCATTTTCCTATGTTTGAAGTGTTATTCACTTCTGTATCAGTCCAACTTAGTCCTTTCGGTTTCTTGGCAAGTGATTGACCCTTTTTATTTTGTGAATTCACTTGTGCACCTAAGAATATTTGACGGAGTGTCATCCTTCTCTGGCACCTACTGCACCCTGGCACTAAGCACCACTAGAACCTTCCACCATATCACACACAGTGCCGCCGACACCTCTACTCAGTGAAGATTGTGCATCATCCACCTGCTGGCACTCTGGTGAAACCATACATAGTGCATCGAGGTAAGTACATCACTTCCTTATAGCACATATTTTCAATTTTTTTCCTCTCTAAAGTTTGGTGTGTGATTTGCTTGATGGATCTGAGAGCTTGGTATCCTGATCTCATATTTTGAGTTCGGATTTAATATTTTTCATCAATAAGGAATTTGTAGTGAAAATGAATTGTGTTTCATTTACTGTTTTTGGATGCATTACTGGCTTAGCCCATTCTTTGAAAAGTTTGTTGTGAAACAAGAAGATATGTATCCTCTTTGAGATTAGTTTATTTCAGTTGTTTTATGTTCTTTCTTTCTCAAAATCACTTAAAATGATACAAAAGGAGTTAGATAGATTGTTTTGCTTGCATAAGTACTTAGAAGAATTTTCTTTATGAGTGTTTAGGAAACGTTCATTTCTGGTTTGTACGAGTGCTTAGGCAAGTAGATCTTTATGAGTTTGATTGAGAAATTTTAGTTTTGATATACATTAGAGGCTCTACTTCTTTTCTCCTTTCACATATTAGATAGTTTTAATGGTGAAAATATTGTGTGCTTGAAGAGATTGTCATAGATATTGAAGTTTGGTTTATTGAAAGTAGCATGGCATCTTGGTTTGGAAAGAAAAGATTTCTCCCCTACTCTATTTAGCTTTCATCGAATAAAAATACTTGCATGACATATAGATCTTAAATTTTCATCTTGATATACACCTCACAAACATTCACTAACCATCCAGATAAAATAAACGGAAGCTTAGTTTAGAAATTTGAGTGATAGAGTAGAGACATGTTTTGTCATCTTAAAACATAGGAGCTGACATTTTATGCCTCCACTACATCATGGGGGTTGTGTGGTTCTTCAACATACCATTGGTATATCTAAAAACCTTTCACGTACCCTTGAGGTATATAGAAAGGTACTTCATGTACTCGATTGTATATTAGAAGGCTCATTTTGAATGGTTGTGCATTACATAGCACTAATACATATTTGAGCTCCCACATACTTTGTGTACATTAGGAGACCCCTATGGGATACCTTAATCAACTAAGCACATCCTTTTGGTCTTGTGCATTACATAGCACTAATACATATTTGAGCTCCCACATACTTTGTGTACATTAGGAGACCCCTATGGGATACCTTAATCAACTAAGCACATCCTTTTGGTCATATTGTTGAAGAAATACACTGAGAACAATGCTTGGGGAGCTACTAGCAATGCACCATCCAGGTAGTCAGGTATTTAGGCAAGGGTACGGTCCCAATCCTCCTTGTCATTTTTTACTATTGGACCCTGCAGTATATCACAAGTTGTGACAACTTAACAATCCTAGTGAGGAGCCAGCTATCTCAAGCCCATCTTGTCATTTAAGTTTGCTTGTAGCCTTAGCTTGCATAGGTTTGTTTGTGTGTTTTATTCTTTGTTTAGAAATTTTATTGTCCCAAATTTTGCATTGCATCACAATGGCCTAATCACATTTTCCATATTCATGAGAGTTTGTCAAATTGATGCTAGGGGTCAAATAATTTTCAAGGAGTAAAATTACTAGTTTCCTACGTTGGGGGTGGAAGCTTTGGGATTTGGAATAAGGGGGACAATAAATGATGTTAGAATGGCATAAATATTTAACAAATGAGATAAATAAATAAATACAAGGGAAAATCAAAGTGGAAATTGACCAAGAAGACACATGGAGCATGTGGGACCCACACAAGTTAGATTGTCTATGCCACATGGCATCCTCCTCTTGTCATTTCGAATCCATAAGAAGCCAAAGGGTCCTTGGATGAGTTGGAAGGTAAATATACTTTTCATGAATAAATTAAGGTTGAATTTAAGTGGAAGAGGAAGAGGCATTTTGGAGCTAGTGAGACACTTGGACTAGATTCCCTAGCTCTATGACAACAATGATGAAGATGATATGACACCTATGCCACAAATCAGATATGAAGGATGACATGTGAAACATATAAGATGTCAAGGATAAAATATATCCAAGAGGGTGCGCAAGGGAGTTAGGGAAGCTAATATCCTTCCACATGTGATGTGGTGGAAGTGGGAGACTAGGAATTGTTGTACAAGTGACATTCTTTGGAATATCTTCCCAACTAGAGCTGGAATGCATTAATTAGAAGAAATTAGAACCATAGAGATTCTGTAAACTTTATAAATTTCAAGAACAAATAATGAAGGGATCTTTTGAGAAATTTGAGAAATTTGCCTTTGTGAATTGAGAGAACTAGTGGATGACTAGTTTCTTGCCTTAGCCAATTTCGAGGGTGAAAGATTCCCATCTAAGATGGTGTTTGGAAATGCCACTTAGGTATTTCAGAGAGATTTAATGGATTTTTTTTTTTCATTTTTAAGCTACAGGGAATCTCTTGGTTCCTTCTAGTGCATCACTTTCTTTCATCCATTTCCAATTTTTATTGCATATTCTTGCTCATGGAGAGATTGTGATTTGGGTGAGATATTGCACTCTTTGTGAGAGATTATCATTATCCATTTCTGTTTTTAATAAGTGTAAAATTCTATTTTATCCATGTTCATAAATTCTCAGGTCGAAATCCCAAATGGTTGAATGTAAAAGTGATTATTAATGAGTAAACAATGACCATGCCCCAACTATATTAATGTATGCCATTGAATGCTGATGATTTCGATCTTATCATGATACATTTATGATTTTAATAAATTTAATATCCTATTTTATTTATTCTAATAAATTATCAGGTCTAAATACCAAATTTTTGTATGTAGAAGTGGATATTAATGAGCAAAAAATGACTATTTCCCCACCATATTGTTGTATGCCACGGTAATGTTGATTATTTCGAATGGAAGAATGTACCTATGGAATATTTATTATGAATGGACTAAACTTTATGAGTATTAAAATTTTCATGTTTATCATCTAAGAATTTGAGGTCATTTTACTTAGTTTAATTGCATTTGGAGAAGACTTGGTTCCATTTCCCCAAGGGTCGAATTAGTGATTTTGTAGCTATTTTGGAGGGGATCATAACAGAATGTATAAACTGAAAAATGATGCATATGATAGATTAAAAATGTATATTAAACATCCTCTTCTGATTTTCATAAATTTGAGTTCGTTTTGGATCATTTGAGAATCCAATTCCAGCATTTACCCAGGGGGGATTGGAACCCCAATTTGCTAGTAAAGACTCCTACTTTGACCAGAATATTAAACAAGTTTTTAGAAGTAATTGGACAGTAATAAATCATATATAAAAATAATATTCAAGTATTAATATCATTCATACACCTTATCATACTATTTGGGAGCATTTGGGTCTATTTGAATACCTAGACATCAAAACTAGTCAAACGTCGAAATAGAGAAAAAGGTGAAAAGTTGGTCATTCAATAAAATTTCTTAAAAAGGTACATTAAATTAGTCTCATAGCATGGTATTGGAACCTGTTCATTAATACCATACATTAAATAAAAATTATCATACATGCCTTGTCTTTACAATTCCCACCTTCCTTCATCCCCGACCAACAATTACAGAAATTACAACCGTAGATATTGGAGCATGTCTCCAGAAGTATAGAAATTTGAGAGGGGATATTCAGGAGTGGTATTATTTACAAGAATATATTTTCAATTATGTATTTAAGCACAATAAGGAAAATGTGAACTCATCAAATAAAAATTATCCTACTTGTGCAAAGAGCAAAGATTTATCCTACACTATAAACGAGGAAGTTATAAACACTTTTACAGAAATCACATGGAATATGTGGAATAAATTTGGTTATAAAGGAGGTGAAAAGATCTTAGATACACCATTAAAGGAAAAAACAAATAATCATGAAGTGGAGCATGAATTACCTCAAGGTGATTGCATAAAATAACATAAAGAGGAAAGTGAATACAAGCACACAATCCTTACTGATGGTGGTTGTGAAAATCAAAGAGAATTTATTGATGGATCATTGAACTATGAAACAGTACCTATTGATGGGTGCTCACAACTCTATGTTGGTGACATAGATATCATATTTCTTATAATGTTTCTACAAGCCAAATTTCTCATGAGCACAAATATGAAGAGATTGTAGCAGCTAATGAAGAACCAAGGTCAACTTCCCCATCACCACTTGAGATTCAAGAAGTTGGTCCAAGCAATAAAGAAGATTTTGAGTTTCATTTTCAGGAACCTCATTTTCTTGACTTGGTCCTTAATTATAAATGAAAATAAGATCCAAGAGTCCCTTAGCATACTCCATGACACTCAAGCATTAGTGTCAAATTCTTGATGGAGAGATACTTCATTGGAGCAAAAAATTTTCCTTGAAGACATGGAGAAGATTCAAAGAGAAATGTGCCACATAAAATATTTTCAAATGGTAGATTGTTTGGAGGGTTATCATGACATGGTGGATCATGAGAAATGTGGATTTTTGAATTTTCTAGATGTGTTTGAAGATGAAATTTAATATATCCAAACACTTGATGTGGTGGAAGAGGAACTTGAATTGTCTCTTGATGAAGGTGATGAGGCCTGGAAATTCGCAGGTGACAACAGCAAGGGATTCTCCCCAATCAACATTCCCAACTAGCCCGTTGATTGTTTGGTGTAGGGAATCCGTCCGGTTTTGCGGTCTGGCTACCGTAGGTCAAAGTAACAAAACTAAGGTTTTACCGGTTGCGGCCGGGTCCACCGAGTTTTTGTATTTTTTAACTTAATATATGCAATGCAAACACCTAGCTAACAATGCAGGGTGATAAGGATGCGAGGAACTACACAATGTGATGCGCAGGTTCTTACCTCTCATCTTAGGCTCACAGGCATCTAAATCACGTATGTAAGTATGAAATAACTAACTATCCATCTAACTATCTATCTATCTATCCCCGGGGAGAAAACTAAAATTTATTATGAGTAATGTGCAATCCGCATACAACATGAAGAGAAACTATAGTTAGCTAATATTTCTTCCCATATTGCATGGACCATTTAAAGATATTTCACAACCAGATAGCTAATTGTTTATTAACAAAATCCATTACTCATGGTAGAAATATTCACAAAATAAACTGGAAAGCATTCAAGTAAGAACATAGGTTCAATAAGTTAGAATGGTCTCACAGTTAATGGATGCAACTCTGAAAACAAAATAGTTCATCTTTAGCAGATCCATGGTACAACATTTGAATAATCTACCAAGCTTTCTCTAATCAGGCAAACTGTAATTTTTTATTGCAAAGGAAATAGTTCTTCTTACAATAAGTATTCACCAGTCCTCCTGGGAAAAAGTCCTATTTCTCTCTTAGTTAATCACATTTATACAAAAAGGTGAGATGGTTGGGTTTCCCAACGTGACCTTTGGGCTTCCCAATGCTTCATTTTCCCAACGCTTAACCTTTTCTCAAAAGTTTTTCTTTTTACAAAATTGTTACAAATGCAAAAGGTGACCAATCCTTCATGTGGAGGGACCCACTAGGGCCTCTAGAAACTTTCTCCATGCTGCAGCTTCAGAAACAAGACCCTCAAATGAGCTAGGTTATAAAAACTGGATGTTTATCTCAAACGTTTCAGCCTGGTTTTTTATGGCCTCCACTCTGGCTGCGTTCAATCGTAGCTGGTCTTCTAAGAGTTGCGCACTAACAGCTACATGACCTACTTCGCTTATCAGAATCTGGTCATCAATGGTTTTAATGCGTTGTATTCTTGCTTCTTCATCCTGCTGTATTTTCTGCAACATTTCCACAAACGAATCGTAGTTTGGGAACTCATATAGCCTCTACTCGGCTTCTACCTGACATCGGTTGTAAGTAACAAGGGATCTGTTGTGCAATAGGGAAGACCTGAGTTTTAATCCTTTCGCTTCACACCAACAAAAGACCCACAGTGTTGGCCCTTTCGGCAACAACCTGGGAATAGGTTGTAGTCTCACCCGAAACAGCTATGGGGTGCCGCAGAATCAGGGTTCTGCAAGCAGAGAGGGATATTACTGTACCTTAGCCTTTAATAACTTATAATCAATAACTACAAAGCTCTAACATTCATACATATACAACTTTGCAGATAAATAAACAACCGTGACTTGCTTAACCCGCTACAGGGAATTCACAGCGAAGCTTGTTATTAGCAGTGATCTTATTTATCAAATGTATACAGTTATTAATGCATAAAAGACAACAGAAATAGAAACAACACAAGAACCACAACACCAGATATAACAGGGTTCACCCCCAGTGTAGGGGCTACGTCCACAAAACTGTGTTTTATTCAACTTGCTACAAAATCACAGTTTTTATCTATGCACTCAGCTGCAGATCCATTCAAGTCCTTAAAAGCCGCGCACACAACAGCAGGCCTCTATGCACACAGCTGCATATTTTTCCTTAATCTTCTTACAAAAACCCTCTGCGCACACAGCTAGGACTTAACCTTTCCTTACAAAATAGCCTTAGCTCCGCCTTATTTATTCTTACATCATAAAACCTAACCTCACTTCTTTACATAAGCGCTTATTTATATTGTGCATTTTTACAAAAACATGGGTACCCTGAACCCTAAACCCTAGACTTAAACCATGGTTTTATTACAACAGAAGACTTTAATTCAACTCCGACACCCCTAAGACTGTTTTGAGTCAACACCCATGGAGTTACCTATCCTAAGGACCGTTAGGGTGCGCATCCCAACAGGCCCCTAAGACTCACTAGTGGCCCATCCTAGGACACTCCTTTGCTATTCGGTCAATAGAATCCTGTTGGCACACCAATCGAGTGGGCTGCTTGCTAAAGCCCTACATACTGCTGTCGGTTGCTTGCTTCTTTCCTTTGTAAGATTTATGTTGATGCCTTCACCTGATTTAGAGCAAACTTCTTCCTACCTTTGTACCTAAGTCGAATACGACTGTACTGGCAGATTACTCAGAAGGTTCTGCAAACCTCTTTCTCTGAACTCTCGTACTAGCTCTTGTACTTCACAATTGTTTGACATGGCTCCAACCGAGTAAACTCCAAGAAGTGCTTTGTGAAAGACTTCACGGGCCAATGCAGCTTTCTTATAGAATCCCATTACAGAATCTATCATCATAGTGTATTAGTGACGCCAAATCTGCTTGAATGCCAAAAATCTTGTCACACACAGCCTCAGATTGTCCCAAAATCTCATAATTACGGGTATTGAGAGTAGCTCACGTGCCGATGCCGCCAAATCCATTTTGTCCCATCCGTCACATTCTAGGGTGCGACACATCTTGGACCTACGACATAACAATTACCTTCCACTTCGACATCATATGAACCTGTGACCCACGACCAACCTTCGGCTTCCTATACTTCATCCTTCAGATGAAATAGACTACTACATTCCATAATACGAAGAACAACTTCTCTTATGGTCTAGTACCCAATTTCAGCTGTTCTTGGTATGTAGAATTTTATTTCTGGGGCTACCTACGGTTCTAAGTGCCTGGCCTGTCCTTGTACTTTTTTAGATGACTCCCATTTATCATAGAAGGAAAAAGTTCTCCATTTAACTTATCTAGCTGGACTACGCCCCCATCAGTAACTTTCTGCACTATATATGGTCCCTTCTAATGTGTCTTGAACTTTCCTAGGAACTTCATGAATTTGCTGTCATATAAGAGCACAAGATCACCCTGTTGGAATTGTTTCTTCTTGATGTGTCTGTCATGCCACGCTTTTTCTCGGGCTTTCTGCACCTATTGCTGGAACCCTGCAATAAATCGATCCTCTTCAATTTCTAATATCTTTATCAGTCTTTCTGTCATTACGGCAGGGTCATCCATCTCGGTGAAAGCAGATATTCTGAGGCTAGGAACAATGTACTCCATGGGCATAACGGCTTCTTTCCCATGGACCAACCGAAAAGATGTATGGCCTGTCAACTTCTTGCAAGTAGTTCTATAAGCCCATAGTACTGCTGGAATTCTAAGATCCCAATCATTTCTGTTAGCATTACAAACCTTTGTCAAAGCATGCTCAAGGATCTTATTAAAAGCTTTGACAGTCCCATTTGCTTGTGGATGATAGGCTGTACCTTTCCGATGATACACTTGAAATTCTTCAGTCAGTACTTCAATAGTTTTATTTAGGAAGTGTGATCCTTGATCACTCATAAGAAAGCGAGGAAACCCAAATCTGGACAAGATGTGGTCGAAGATGAATTTCATAGCTGTAGCAGCACTATAGTTCTTGACTGGTTGAGCTTTAGCCCAATGGGTAAGGTAGTCAGTCACTGTAATAATATATCTCGCTTCGGACTTCTTCGCAGGGGGGTTGATGGGGCCAACAAATTCAATAGTCCATTTGTCAAAGGCTTGTAAGGCTACATGCAGGACTAGGGGTATTTCATCCATCCTAGATGGTTTACCTGTCCTCTGACAGATGTCGCAATTGTGGCAATATTCCCTTGCATCCTTGTGAACTATGGGCCACCATAAGTTAGTTGTCAAGATCTTTTGTGCAGTAGCTTTGCCTGCATAATGACCTCCTGCTGCGCCAGAGTGTGCCTCAGCCAAAATTAGTGGCTTTTCGTGCTCCAAGACACATCTGTGCAGTATTTCATCTGGTCCCATTTTATACAGTTGTCCCACTATTAAGGTGAATTCCGCTGCATGAACCACCAACTACTTCTTCTGCTGTGTGGTCATCTCGAGGGGTGGAAAACCTATAGAAAAGTACTGAACAATATCCTGAAAATATTCATCAACCATCTGGATAGCAAATAACTGGGCATCAGAAAGACCTTCGTCCAATTTGGTAGGTTCTTCGCCTGACTCGAGCCTCAACAAGTGGTCAGGTCCTAGGTTAAGTCTTCCATGCTTAATGATGATCTCAAAATCATATTCCTGGAACAGAATCAACCATCTGCATATTCTTCCACCTAGGACAGGCTTGTTAACCAAATACTTCAAAGCAGAATGGTCAATAAACATCTTAAAATGAGATCCTAGCAGATAATGTCGAAACTTTTGTAGTGCATATACCATAGCGAGACCTTCACGTCTGTCGTAGTATAATTTTTCTCCGCTGTGGACAATTTTATGCTTGCAAAATAAATAGGGTGATCGATGTTACCTGCACCGGACTGAGCTAGCACAGTACCCAGAGCAATGGAGGATTCATCAACATGCACATGAAAATCCTTGTTCCAGTCAGGAAATAATAGAATAGGGGCAGTGACCATTTTTTCCTTTAAAATATCTAAGCTTGCTTAGCACTCTGGTGTCCATTCGAATTTAATATCTTTCTTCAGCTGTCTTTCCATCGGAGCGGTAATCTGAGCATATCCTTGGATGAATTTCCTATAGTAACCGGTGTGACCAAGCGTCGTCCGAAGTTGTTTGACGGACTTCGGAGGTGGCAGGTTCACAATAATAGCTATCTTCGTGGGATCCATCATCAATCCCTGCTTACATACAACGTGACCAAGCAGAATTCCAAAAGGTGTGCAAAAGATACACTTTTTTAGATTCAGGGAAATATGGTGTTGTCTACACTTGTTCAACATTAGTCTCAAACTAGTTATATGGTCTTTTACTAGCCCAAAAATAGTCCAATCATCAAAATACACTTCTAAGAATTTATGTATATATTCCTTAAATGTGGAGATGACTACTCTAGAAAATATAGCGGGTGCATTCTTCAGTCCAAAGGGTATAACAGTATACTGAAAGGATCCCATTTCAGTGGCAAAGGTTGTCTTATGTCGATCCTCTGGAGCAATTTGGATCTGATGGTAGCCAGAAAAACCATCGGTAAAAGAGTACACCTCTTGACCCCCAACATTGTCGAGCACTTCATTGGTAAAGGGGGGGGGGAAAGGGTCATGTAGACAAGCTTCATTTAGTTTCCTTAGATCGACACAAATTCGGATTTCACCCTTAGTATTCTTCTCCTGTACCACCATAGGACTGACCCACTCAGATTCCTCAACAGATTCAATTATTCCTGCAGCAAGCATCTTATCCAGCTCCACCTTAACCTTTTCCTTATACTTCGGATTCAATCTATAAGGACGCTGCTTCACAGTCTTCGCATCAGGTTTCAAAGGGATCTTCATTACACTGATATCACCCATGATACCTTTCATTTCAGAGAACTTTGTTGGAAAGAGATCATGGTACTCGTGGAGAAGTTGGGTTACCTTGCTTACCATCT
Organism: Pseudotsuga menziesii; assembly: GCA_001517045.1. Taxonomy (NCBI): domain Eukaryota; kingdom Viridiplantae; phylum Streptophyta; class Pinopsida; order Pinales; family Pinaceae; genus Pseudotsuga; species Pseudotsuga menziesii. The sequence goes on along the minus strand of LPNX010538098.1, from coordinate 71,810 downwards.
CATCATCCCAATAGTCACCAATGGTAGCAAACTTAGGCTGTTATTCGGATCCAATGTTAACTGTGCATGTCTTCAGGGGCTGAGTCACTTCAGGGGCTTTGACTGCTGGTCCATGCACATTGCATCATCCTTATGACTCAGGGATATCAATATTGCACGGGTCCTCATCCGCGTCAATTGCGAAGTCATAACATTCGACTGCATGGGATTCTTGCGTCGTCCAATCAGGTTGATGTTCTACTACATCTTGGTCATCAGATACCTTAGTATGGATTATCCTGATAGCTGCATCTAGAGCTGGACAAACATCATTAGTAGAGAAAGTATGTATAAAACTATGAACAAGACAGTCCCAACTTACAGTATCTTGGTGAAGCTTAGCCTCCGCGTACCAGTTCTTTCCTAGTGGTCGCAGCGTGTGCACAAATATATGTACCCATTCATCCTGAGGTACATACTTCCATGCCTCGTAGCATTTTGCCAAATGTTCTTGGGGACTAGATTTTCCATCAAAATTGCTTCGCACCTTCTCCAACTGGTCCTTAAATCTCAGGTGAAGGAGCTTCTGACAAACTTCCTAGCTAGGGATCTACTTCTTATGGCCCTTCCACCATATGACTGCTGTGGCTCTGAATACTGACTCCAGAGCCTCCATTTTCTGTGACTCAGGTATCTGACCTGAGAATTGTACAGTAAACGGTTCAGGGTCTGTCGAACCATCAAACATAGGTACAGTTCTTGGTTGTGAACTGATCCATCTAAGGGACTTGGTAGTTATGGCACTTTTGTGCCCATGGTGCTCATATAACCGGTTCTACCAACTTTCTAATTCATATTCAGAGTCCGTCATACAGGAGCTACCAGACTCCCAACCTGCGGTAGGAGGATCCTCATAATGTTCTTCTTGCGCGGTGATATTGTAGATGGGCTCCAAGTCATCCTGATCTTCATCTCATAAGGGTTCGGTATACCATTCTCCTTGTGAGGGGTCCAGGGGTAGGATGACTCTCAAGTCTCTCCCTTCTAAGGTCATCTGTATCTTCTTTAGGTTAATGACTGTAGCATTTTCGATCGCCCATTCAATTCCTAACAAGGCTGGGTAGGGATTGCTGTCATCAATGATCTCAATCACTTCAAAGTCCATGAAAGTACTGACCCCGTCAATATCTATTTGGACACTTAGGAATCTCCCTAGGGGTAAAATTGTTTGCTGGTTGGCTAACCTCAACTGTATAGGGGACCTGGCAAGGGTAGGTTTTCCCATTTGTTCCTAGGTTTGTTTGGTTAAAACATTTACGTCGGACCCTAAGTCCAAAATGATATCAGTCATATCGTTTGCTCCTATCTGAGCATTCAATCTCATTTCCCTGCCAGTTCTGCTGATTCTATGAACAGTTTTTTCCCGACCACAGCTTTGCTGAGGTCCGCAGGAAGTAATGACTTTCTGTAGCTCGTTCAGAGCATCCTAATTTCTTAAAAGTTTGAGGCAACTTTGTAAAAAGGAGGATAGTGTACTTACTTTATCCAGCGAATCTTTGCGGGGTGGTAACGATAGTTGATGTGGCTACACAGGTGCGACGGATGTGCTAGGGCTAGCAAAATCTTTCTTGACTTCCATGAATGTCTCCTTTTCTCTTGCGATATCAAATGCGGGAATTTTCTCAGGAGCCTTACGAACCCAAGCTTCGGCAGGTCATTTTTTCGTATTCTGCATGTGTGTCGTAGCTCCACTTCTTGTAACAACATTGATGGCTGCGGTAGGTCGGGGCTCAACAGAAATCATCTGGATGTTCTGAGTAGGGGTACTTTGTCGTGCCTGAATCTTAGCTATCAGTTGGGGCCACTGCTCAATCACATGATCTACTGCGCGGCAATACCGACATGTCATAGTGGGGTTCCGAAAGTCCCTAGCAAGGTGCCCGACTTGGTTACAGTTGTAACACACCAACTGGCCTCTGCCTCTTCTGACCATACCCCCATGGCCTCCAGAAGCACCGCTACCGGAGGCACCTCCCTGATAACCGTAGCTAGCATTACTTGGTCCCTCATTGCGCACCCGGTAGGCGTCATAGGTGCGACACTCATCTTCATTATGTCCTACCAACTTTCAGAAGTTACAGTAGGGGTTCTTAGGTCCTTGTCCATACCGTTGCAACAGGTAATAGTTCTCAGGTCGATGGTGACCTATTGTTCTGCAGAGCTCACAGTATAGGACTTGTGGTGGAAATGGGTTTGGCGCACCAGTATTCAGGTACTTGCTTACTAGAGGGCACTGTTCCTTGTTGTGACCTTCGGTCTGACAGTGCGTACACCAAACCTCTTCCACACCATCTTTTCCCTTCTTCATATCGCGAAGCTCCAAATCCATCACTGCCAACTGCGCTTGGATTTGTGCGATATCGGAATTATCATCGACAGTGGCGGTCTTAAGCTTCATTGCGATTTCCAGAGCCTCTTGCTGGTCAGCAACCTTCTGTTGCATGAGTGGAGTTCGGATATGTGGTAATAATGCGGCAATAAACCATTCCTTTTGCTGTGCAGGACTAATGGTGAAGCTGACTTGGTCTAGTAGAACTTTGAATCTCTGGTCAAAGTCCCACACTGATTCACCGTGCCACTGCTGAATCTCTTTCAGTTCAGTGATACTCTGCTATTCTGATTTGAGATTCTTAAATTATTTGGTTATTGCTGCCTTAATCTCATCTAAATTAGGGCTCTGAGTACTGGATAATTTCATGAACCAGGTCAAATCCCGGTCCCTGAAAGAAGTAATGAGCTACGCAGTTCTCTCAGCCGGGTCTGTAACGTTCTTCGCGTTCCACACTACTTCACATAAAAACCAAAACTGTTCTGGGTCCTCTGATCCCATTCCTTTGAGGATGGGGAGATTGATATCATCAGCCAGGTGGGCCATGGTGGATCTGGGAGGGTTGGGAGGTGGACAGGACATTTACGAGGGGGGATTTATGGGGGTAGAATGGCCTGTGACAGGAATACTCGGGCTTGGTTGACTGTCAGACTGCGACAGAATTTCAGGGGTAACAGGGTTGCGCTGCGGGGTGACCGGAGGGTTTCCAACCAAATGCTTTTCTTCAGGGTCTGACTCTTCAGGATTTACAGGGGAAGATGCAGTATCCTGACCTAAGGAATAGGTTCCAAAATATTCTCTTATACCTCTTTCCACTTCGTAGCAAACCACTTTGCTGAGCGAGGGTGTTGTCACTTGCAAACATATGTTAGTAGTACAAAATATAACAGTCTGATTCAAATAATAAGATTCCTTTTTCAGCCAATAGCATTTTAATTTTCAAGCTGAATGAATTCAAAAACTTACCCCAGGGTACTTTGAAGAACTGTCATTCAACTTCGCAGAAGGAGGTACTTGTGTCAATGGCAAACTCAGTAACAAAGGCTTCCAACGTTTGCGTCATCCAGAAACCAACAGCACAGGAAATCTTGTTGTTCACATGTTGCACAAGATTGACCCTTGTGAAGGTCCACGCAGGAAACTGATGAGCTTGGAAGTTCGTCCTTCGCTCTGTTAACCTGGATAACCACTGGTGCAACTCTATGTGGATACTACCAAAGAAAATTTCATAAGCATCACAAAAAACATACCTTTGTAAAAAGTCACTTGCGCTACGACACGGATTTGTGTTCTCTTGCTCAGTGAATTTCAGATAAGTCTCCTAAATCCAATCACCGAGTTCCTTTACAGAGGGCCTCCAGAACATAGCCTTTGAGGTACGATGTAAACCCCTCTTCAACAGATACTGAGTTCAACCGGCAATGGAACCAATTTGTTGTGCAAAAGGGCAGACCCGGCTTTTAATCCTTTCACTTCGCACCAACAAAAGACCCATAGTGTTGGCCCTTTCGGCAACAACCTATGAACAGGTTGTAGTCTCACCCAAAACAGCTATGGGGTGCCACAAAATCAGGTTTCTGCAAGCAGAGAGGGATATTATTGTACCTTATCCTTTAATAACTTATAATCAATAACTACAAAGCTCTAACATTCATACATATACAACTTCGCAGATAAATAAAAAACCGTGACTTGCTTAACCCGCTACAAGGAATTCACAGCGAAGCTTGTTATTAGCAGTGATCTTATTTATCAAATGTATACAGTTATTAATGCATAAAAGACAACAAAAATAGAAACAGCACAAGAACCACAACACCAGATATAACGTGGTTCACCCCTAGTGTAGGGGCTACATCCATAAAACTGTGTTTTATTCAACTTGCTACAAAATCATAGTTCTGATCTGTGCACTTAGCTGCAGATCCATTCAAGTCCTTAAAAGCCGCACACATAGCAGCAGGCCTCTGTGCACACAGCTGCAAATTTTTCCTTAATCTTCTTACAAAAACCCTCTGCGCACACAGCTACAGAGGTCGTCCACACACACAGCTGGGACTTAACCTTTCCTGACAAAATAGCCTTAGCTTTGCCTTATTTCTTCTTACATCATAAAGCCTAACCTCACTTATTTACATAAGCACTTATTTTTATTGTGCATTTTTACAAAACCATGGTCTTAACCATGGGTACCCCGAACCCTAAACCCTGGACTTAAACCATGGGTTTATTACAACAGAAGACTTTAATTCAACTCCGACACCCCTAAGACTATTTTCAGTCAACACCCGCGGAGTTACCTATCCTAAGGACCGTTGGGGTGTGCGCCCCAATAGGCTCTTCTGAAAAATTCCGTGCAGGCTCCCTTTGTCTTCTTGACTGTTTTCTTGAAATCTTCTACAGTGTTGATAGCAAATTCTATCAGGTCGTAGTCTCGCTTGAGGGATTGTTTATCTTTGGATGGCAGTTCTGCTGAAACTTCTTCATTGTTATCCACCCTTTCCATCCTTGCAGTCAGAACCTCAAGGACGTCCTGAGATATGTCAACAAAATAAGAAGTAGTTTCCAAGATTTCTACCAGTCGGCCATCAATCTGGAGCACTCTACATCTCTCATATTAACAACAGTTTGTAGCTGCAGCATCTTGGTTTTTTGGGCCAAGACATGTTCTTTGAATGACTGGAGGTCGACCTGCTATTCCCTTTCCTCCTCCAGGGCCGTTGTTAAAGAAGTGACCTTCTCTTGATGCTCCTTTCTCAGTTCTTGGGTGTGCAGATCATTGGCTTGCAGGAGTATCTTCAGTTGGTCTTCTAATTCCTCCACTTTTGTCAGTAGCTTTTCATTTTCACTCTTGAGCTCTTGACACTCTTTCTGTGCCTTTTCCAGAGACTCCTGTGTGGTTCCATGACCTGTCTTTCCACTTGGAGGGTCTGTAACTCACTTTTAGAGGATTTCATTTCTCTTTGCATATCATCATATTTCCTTTTGAGTTTGTTGCTTTCTTCTCTCTCTTTCCTCAGTGTATCTTTCAACTGAGCAGAGGATTTCCTGGACTGTTCCAAGTCCTTTATGATCTTGTCTACATTGTCCTCTGAGGAGTGAAGAAGAGAAGAGTCGGCTCTCAAGGTGAATCTCGGATCTAGGTCTGTTCCCAACATAACAGCCATATCTGTTATCATTTTGCTAGGCATGCCAGGTGAACTTCCTGCTTCTACTTTCCTTTTTGTTGTCTTTATTATTCTCTTCGCTGCCCTATCATAATATACAATGTTGAAATCAGGATTTTCCTTTCCCTTTTCTTGCACAAAAGGAACCAGCTTGAGAGTGGGGACCATGGGTGAGCTAGATTCAGGTAGTTGAGAGGTCTGAACCTCAGGGTTCTCCACTTCCTGGGTCTGCTCTACAGCTGTTTTAGAAGCTAACTGCTGTGTTAACTTTATCCTCTCATCTTCTTGCGTTTGGAGCTCCTCACCTAGCTTTCCCTTTGCTTCTTCTGCTTCTTTTCTAGCTACTTCCTCTACATCTTTGGATGCTTCCTTTGCTCTCTCAGCTGCTTCTTGGGCAGCTCTTCTTTTCTCTTCTTCTACTGTATGCAGCCATTCTGTAGTTTCCTTTTCCAAACTCTGGGCTTCTTCATTTCTCTTTCTAGCTTCTTCTTCAGCCTTAGCATGTTCATCCCCCTTTCCACCTTTGGTGGTAATCTTTTTCTTGAATCTTGTCATTGGAATTGTCATGTTTGGGGCATTTCGGAAGATAGATGCACCTTGTGCTCTTTACAGTGCTCAGCTACTTTCCCATGAGTATCATTTTTCCGATAAGGCATCTCACCAAAATGGAACTTGTCCAGCACTTGTACAAATTCATCAGCTTGTTTCACTTTGGTGAACCTATAGCTACCTAGTTTGAAGGGCAAGGGAGGGTAAGCAGTCTTCTTATGCTCGAACAAAAAACTACATATTCCATCCAGAAATACTTTTCTGACTGCCTCCTTCTGGATAACATAATCGGTTGCGTACTTGGGCAGCAGAGAAGGAGGTCTTGTACCAACAAACATTCTGAAATACATGCCATTTTCTATCAGGAAGTAATCTGCATAATCCTCTATTACTTGCATGGCCCCCTCTGACATACAGTCACACTCTTTCTGGAAAATGAGTGTGTAGACTGGCATAATGAAGTGCTCACATACTTCTCTGTAATGGCTGTGGTAATGGTGGCCCCATAATGGTTTATACGCAACATAAACAGGCATTCTTTCCCTGTCCCAGATGCACATGAGACCAGGGAAAGGGTGGTTGCACAGTATGCAGTCTATCAATATTGAACTCATATAGAATCAAACTTTTTCATGGATTCTCCTCCCACTGCTGCAGCCAAGCAAGAAGAAAGACTGCTTGATACCACCTTGTGCTCTTTACAGTGCTCAGCTACTTTCCCGTGAGTATCATTTTTCTGGTAAGGCATCTCACCAAAATGGAACTTTTCTAGCACTTGTACAAATTCATCAGCTTGTTTCACTTTGGTGAACCTATAGCTACCTAGTTTGAAGGGCAAGGGAGGGTAAGTAGTCTTCTTATGCTCGAACAACAGAGAAGGAGGTATTGTACCACTAAACATTCTGAAATACATGCCATTTTCTGTCAGGAAGTAATCTGCATAATCCTCTATTACTTGCATGGCCCCCTCTGACATACAGTCACACTCTTTCCAGAAAATGAGTGTGTAGAGTGGCATAATGAAGTGCTCACATACTTCTCTGTAATGGCTGTGGTACTGGTGGCCCCATAATGGTTTATACGCAACATAAACAGGCATTCTTTCCTTGTCCCAGATGCACCTGAGACCAGGGAAATGGTGGTTGCACAGTATGCAGTCTATCAATATTGAACTCATATAGAATCAAAATTTTTCCTGGATTCTCCTCGCACTGCAGCGGCCAAGCAAGAAGAAAGACTGCTTGATACCAGGCTGGCCCAATTGAATACTATTCCTTGGGATGCAACATAAAAAATAATAGGTATCCATTCCAGTTTGAACAACCTGCCATGAGCTCTTCCAAATATCTTGTTGAGCATCAAACCTATAAATATATATGGAACTCTTAAACTTGCAGTGTCATATTCCCCTGTCACTCTATTTCTGAAATGTTTTCCAGTCAACATCATTCTTTTCATGGTCTCTATAAGGTCCATTCTAATGCTGTCTAACCAGTCGTCAGATAAGAACACCTGAGCCTCTGGCAAGTGGTATGCCAGGGCTACGTATCCAGGGCTATAAGTAGCATAGCCTTGCTTTTCAATGTTCCCTGGGATCATTGTGGTTATATCTGCATGGGGAAAAATCCATCCAATTACCTCGGAGCATGGGAACAACTCTGGTCTGGTAGCAACCTTCATGATAGAGGATTTTTCTATGTTAGCATAGATGGGCTCTTCTTCTAAGCCCATATCGGGAACTTCCCTACGGGAAATCAATCTATATATTTCACCCCATTTGTACTCGGGTTCAACACCAGAAACACATTGAGTATCTTCATATATGTATTCGGTCTTTGTGACAACCTCTATTTCTGGCTCTTCTTCAACTGTAGGGGCCTTTTTCTTCTGCCTCTTGGAAATGGTGGATTCGAATTCTTCCTGCCATATATAACATTGTAACATTGAGAAATTCAAAGTGCAGACATTTATATGACAGTGTGCAGCGTTTTACTTCTTCAATGTGTATTATAACAGCAACTTGTTAGAGAGATACATGTATGCATGGATAGCCTAACAATGGCCTAACTAATCTGAACTATTACAAACAAAGTGCAGCATTAAATGACCTTGTCTAAATCTAGCATAATGCAAATATATCACATATAGTAAAAATAACAATTACTACTGCTGTATGATATTTGAACAATTATATCAGTCGTATTCAAAGTGACAAGGGAGACTACATCCATAGGGCACCCATTTCTGCTCTCTATACATGCCATGATCATTTCGCTGCGAGGGAAAGACAGCTACGCAGGTTTTAACGGCGTCTTAGAAAAACCATACCCACGCCCCTTTGGTCAATCAAACTAAGAATATAGATAAAAATCCTCACACAGGCTGAGGTTCAATCGCTGAGCTCTACGGGGTAGCTTGAAACACATAGGTACAAAACGACAGGGGCTTTAAGCAGTGCGGGAAACAATCGTAGTAACTATGATTTTTCCTCGATGGTGCCATGCCTACACACCAATAGAAAAGACATATTCCTCCCAGTAGGCCACAGGTTCGAAACTAAGCTTGACGAGAACGTGCAAAACCGCATAGCTAGGGCTTTCAAATACGGGTAACGCGCCATATGATAAACATCCCCAAAACCCCCACAGCATTCCATGGAAGACCTACCTCCTACCTATCATGAACATGCAAGGTGGTTTGGCGCAGATGGTGTAACGGTCGTCTACGCCGAAACACTTCAACCCCGATGCGCGAGGTAGAAAAATAAACGGTGGTGGAAAAATCAACGCTACCCTGAAGTTTAAACTGCCCTTCCATGGTCAAAGAAGATAAAATCCCTAATTATATAGGAGTATAACCTAGTGGGATGAAGAAAATATCCAGGGACACAAAACCACTGGAGAAAACCATTAACAGTTCCAAAGGAAAAACGATGAGGAGCCTACCTAGCAAACGCAACACAATCAATAGGAAGATGAGCGGGTCGATGACGGTCAGGATTCCACGATTCGCCACCTGGATGTAAGTATGCCGACAGAAGGGTCCTTCACTACTTCAAGAAAACGACAGCTCGACGGTGACAGCGCTTTGGCGATCAAAATAACAATGGAAAAAAAATACACCGTCCCCATATATATATATATGTGCTCACACGTGCGAGAAGAAAATATTAGACATCGGTGAACTTTTGCATCGGAGGCTGGCAGTAATCTCCCTTCCACAACGGTGGATGGTCAAAGAGTATACCCAGCCATGGAGACACGCATGAAAAGAAAAGAACCATAAGGTCGGACATCGGAAGGTTTTCGAATCAGGAGATAAAAGCTTAAATCCATCCGCAACGGCGGAAGAAAAGATCGTAAAAGCTTCCGCTCAGGTTATACATTGGGTAGCGATTAAAATATCGGACGTCAGATAGTTTTCCAATCAGAAGAAGAAAAGGTACTTCCGTCCGCAACGGGGGAAGAAACAATCATGACAAAACCAAACAGCTTCCGATTGGGACGGGAGGAAAGAAATCGAAGTCAAACAAGAAATCACCCGCAACGGCAGAAGAAAAGAACATAAGCACTTCCGATGCTGAATCAAAAAGCATCCGACGTGAAAAATTCAAAGGGTCAGAAGTTGGAAGTAAATTCGATCCGCAATGGCGGAAGACCAAAGCAAAACTCCACCCGCAACGGCGGAAGATTAAAACCAATATAACTTCCGATTTAAACATGCTTCAAATGTGCTTAAGGGAAACGATAAAGCTAGATCAAAGAATGGATTATTTCTGGCATCAGAAGAAAAAAATCAACCCAATGGGTAGCTCAATCCAATCGTAAGCAAAGTCTTTCTGAAAGTTCTTAGACCAATTTCAAGAAGAAAAATCAAACTAATTCATGCAAAGGAGGGTCCTAATTTTTTTTTAGAATTTTGGGAATTTGTTGCAGCTGCAACAATTGGCGGCTACTTGGTGAACCCCAGATTTCTGATTTAACTCTTTTCTTAGTGCAAGACTGTCTATGTAAAAGTTTAAATCTTCTAGATGTCTTTATCCTTGCGTTGGAAAACTTATGCATTTAAACCATTGAGAAGTAGTCCATTCTTTGGGAAATGGTAACATCAGAAATATTGCAAGTCTGAATAACTCTTCTGAGGCCAAATAGGTGAAGTTTATTTTGCCTGTCCTCAGGTAGTTTACAGCTTGGACACCACAGGATTGTAACAGAATGTAAACAGCATTATCCTTTTGTTCCCCATTCCCATGCCAACTGCACTTTTGTGCCATTTGAACCTTAGTTCTTTTTTATATGAGTCCTCCTACAAACCTTACTGAATTTTAATTCAGGATCCTCTATCGCATAGTGCCCTTTTGTGTGAACAATGTACTTCATATTTCAGTTCACGGACAGAGAGGATCTTGTGGCCTTTTAGTACCTCATGCTTTGATATTTTTCTTTGATATGTATTGTTTTCTTTAAGGAGTTTTGACTCTTGGTAGCTTATTTCTTTTTTGAATATATGACATGGGATCATTTATATATGATATACTGTTTTACTCTTCTTCCTTTCCGTGAGTCTTTTGCTGTCACCCCCCTGGTTATTTAAGATGTGAAATGGATGGAACCTATAAATAGTATTCCAGACCTCTTTTACTTCTGAGTTATTTATAGGGGTTAAGTAAGACTTCAATGAATGCTTTGCTAGCTAGGAACACTGCTACTAGAAGATATTCTATACTTTTAAAGCATAGTCTTTTGCTCAAGATTTCAGTTAATAAATAACCCTGATGTTTCCATTTCAACCAAAAGTTTGCCTCTTCATTCAAAACCAAAAGAAATGCCAGAAAAGTAGTAAATCAAAAGAAAACAATATTAAATCAATTAACAAAAGAAAACAGCCTCAAAGCATCAAAGAAAACAAACATTTTATTTATGTACAAAACAAAAAGAAAGAAAAATTTCTGCCCACTCCTGAAATTATTTATTTATTTTTTAAATCTAGAGAGTTAAAGGGTGGGCTGGATCACAGACACGGGATACCTAACCATGGTCTAGCTGTGCTGCTTTTGAAACTGAACACATCTTGACAATCCTATAATCATCCTATATAGCCTGAGGAAGTTGAAGGAGCTCATGCTGAGTGTCAGTCATATAACTAGCCTTTCTTGAAGTAAGATGCATTAACGCAAGCTCAGTCAAATAATTTCCCAGGCCAGACTCAGCAGATTCATTTTCCTCTCCTAGCTTAGTGACATTTTTCTTCATGTACGGTTCTCTTAATATCTTAATCAGGTTTGGGCTTCCCTCCTGAGGTAACCACAAGTGAGACCAATCTGAAGCAAAGTACCCATTCAGTCTTGCTGTCCAATCTTAGTTTAGGATCATTCCATAGCCATCTGGTATGTCTGCTACTACAATATCAATGTACTGACATGTCCTTTTATTTGCAGACAATCGAATCAGAACATTCTCCATATCCCCCACTACTTTGACACTAGTCTTGTCTAGTTGAGTGACGTCCCAACTAGTAGGTTTTAGCTGCCCATTAAGCTTTTTGCAAACTGCCAGAGGCATAACATTCATCGATGATCCAGAGTCCACCAAACAATTATGCACCTTATGATTCAAAATCTCAAGAGTCACAAGGAAAGGTGGGGCACTATTTTTCCTTGTCCTGGTTAATTCAATCTTTTCTTCCATAGGGTGGTTAATTGTGGGCATCTCCTCTTTAAGTTTGTCATTGTTTCCATACTTAACATCTTCCACAAGTTTGGTAGGCTCATCGAGTGGCTCTGTTTCCTGTTTGCCAGTAGTGGCTTTAGGTGTGTCATCTTTAGTAATCACATCTACCTGCATCCTGACCTTCTCTTGCAAATTTTTTACCTCTGGAAGTATTACATTGTCCTTAGTTTCTAGGTTCTTATCTTTTGTGGATGGAGGTGTGTATTGAGATTTGAGAGCATCTTCTTCTGTGTTGAAAAGCGAAACCCCATTCCATAAGAACATGGCATCCTCATCTTGCTTCTCTATGATCTGTTCCTTTCCTCCTTTTTCACCACTATCTTCAGTCAATTTGGAGTTCAACAACTTATTCATTACCAAATACATTGAATTCAACCATTGAGGGAAATTCTTCTCAAAGTGAGGTTGCTTGTGAAAGGTACAGAAATTATCCCCCCCTATTTCTGTTATATTTATTGAGGCTAAATTTGGGGGAGGGATTTTCCATTGGTTATTATCTTCTCTTTTCGGATAGTAGGGTTTATAAGATTTCTGAATGTCCCTTTCTTTTTCGAAATCTATTATTCGGTTGGAAAGCTTCTGCATCGTTTTCATCATTCCCTCAAAATCATATGAGTGCTCCCTCTTGGGTTTGGACAACATCAAAACTCTTCGATCTGTATTTTTTTCTCCAGGTAGATCAGGATAATTTTCTACACTTTCCCTTTCAGCCTCTACTCTTTCGGCCTCTTCATAAGTCACTAACAATGTGGGTTTGGCTTTCATATTGGAAAACATGGCCAACTCAGGCCCTAGGGCTGAGGTATAATACTCAATTAAGACCTTGTCTAAGGGTCTGTCAGCTTCAGAGAAGTTCTTTAGGTATATTGAAAATCGTTGAGTGAAAATATGTACCTGCTCATTCTTCTCTTTTCTTAACAAACCAAGACCTTTCATTAACGAGGCATGTGTTTTTTGGGTGGTTTATTTACCTCTGAAAACCCTCTTGAAGGTGTCCCAATAAAGAATTGAATTTGTAGGGAGACTAAAAGACCAGGATGCTACTGCTCCTTTCAGGGTGTGAGGGAATAGTCTATAGACCACATATTCATGCTCCCCAGCCCTTAGCCCTTCCAATGCTAGATAAAAGCTTTGCAGGTGGTCTTCTACAACAATTCTTTCTTCGGGGTCAAACTTAGGCAACATCTTATCAAAGGCTTGGGGCAGGTTATGCAAAGGCCGTGTGAGGTTCAAAGGAGACCTTGCTCTCCATGCTGGTAATGGGTTGGGCTGATTTACATTGATTCCAGCCATAGGCACGGCTACAAGAACAAGAGTCTGAGCAAAGAACAACGCAGGAAGAGAACAAGCTTTCTTACTTCAAAGGTATAATCGAAACCTGTGAGTACTTGGGTCAGGCTGAAAGCTTCAAATATCTGCTGGTAAGGTAATCTTGGGAAAACTAATTTTCCATGGCCAGCCATGCACTGGCGGCCCTCCTTCTAGCGCCAGAACTGTTGAGGCTTGGAAATTCGCAGGCAACAACATCAAGGGATTCTCCCCAATCAACGTCCCCAACTAGCCCGTTGACTGTTTGGTGTAGGGAATACATCCGGTTTTGTGGTCGGACTACCGTAGGTCAAAGTAAAAAAATTAAGGTTTTACCGGTTGCGGCCCGGTCCACCGATTTTTTCTATTGTTTTACTTAATATATGCAATGCAAATGCCTAGCTAACAATGCAGGGTGATAAGGATGCGAGGAACTACACAATGTGATGCGGAGGTTCTTTCCTCTCGTCTTAGACTCACAGGCATCTAAATCACATATGCAAGTATGAAATAACTAACTATCCATCTAACTACCTATCTATCTATCCCCGGGGAGCAAACTAAAATTTATTATGAGTAATGTGCAACGCGCATACAACATGAAGAGAAACTATAGTTAGCTAATATTTCTTCCCATATTACATGGACCATTTAAAGATATTTCACAACCAGATAGCTAATTGTTTATTAACAACATCCATTACTCATGGTAGAAATATTCACAAAATAAACTGGAAAGCATTCAAGTAAGAACATAGGTTCAATAAGTTAGAATGGTCTCACAGTTAATGGATGCAACTCTGAAAACAAAATAGTTCATCTTCAGCAGATCCATGGTACAACATTTGAATAATCTACCAAGCTTTCTCCAATCAGGCAAACTATTATTTTTTATTGCAAAAGGAAATAGTTCTTCTTACAATAAGTAATCAACAGTCCTCCTGGGAAAAAGTCCTCTTTCTCTCTTATTTAATCACATTTATACAAAAAGGTGAGATGGTTGGGTTGCCCAACGTGACCTTTGGGCTTCCCAATGCTTCATTTTCCCAACGCTTAACATTTTCTCAAAAGTTTTTCTTTTTACAAAATTGTTACAAATGCAAAAGGTGACCAATCCTTCATGTGGAGGGACCCACTTGGGCCTCTAGAAACTTTATCCATGCTGCAGCTTCAGAAGCAAGACCCCCAAATGAGCTAGGTTCTAAAAACTGGATGTTTATCTCAAACTTTTAAGCCTGGTTTTTTATGGCCTCCACTCTTGCTGCATTCAATCATAGTTGGTCTTCTAAGAGCTGCGCACTAACAGCTGCATGGCCTACTTCGCTTCTTAGAATCTGGTCATCAATGGTTTTAATGCATTGTATTCTTGCTTCTTCATCCTTCTGTCTTTTTTGCAACATTTACACAAACGAATCGTGGTCTGGGAGCTCATATAACCTCTGTTCGGCTTCTACCTGACATTGGTTGTAAGTAACAAGGGCTCTTCTGAAAAATTCCGTGCAGGGTCCCTTTGTCTTCTTGACTGTTTTCTTGAAATCTTTTGCAGTGTTGATAGCAAATTCTATTAGGTTGTAGACCCGCTTGAGGGCTTTTTTATCTTTGGATGGAAGATCTGCTGGAACTTCTTCATTGTTATCCACCCTTGCCATCCTTGCAGTCAGAACCTTGAGAATGTCCTGAGATCTGTCAACAAAATAAGAAGCAGTTTCCAAGATTTCTTCTAGTTAGCCATCAATCTGCAACACTCTACATCTCTCATCTTCAACAGCAGTTTGTAGCTGCAACATATTGGTTTTTTGGGCCAAGACATCTTCTTTGAATGACTGGAGGTCGACCTGATATTCCCTTTCCTCCTCCAGGGCCGTTGTTAAAGAAGTGACCTTCTCTTGATGCTCCTTTCTCAGTTCTTGGGTGTGCAGATCATTGGCTTGCAGGAGTATCTTCAGCTGGTCTTCTAGTTCCTCCACTTTTCTCAGTAGCTTTTCCTTTTCACTCTTGATCTCTTGACACTCTTTCTGTGCCTTTTCTAGAGACTCCTGTGTGGCTTCCATGACCTATCTTTCCACTTGGAGTGCCTGTAACTCACTTTTAGAGGATTTCATTTCTCTTTGCATATCATCATATTTCCTTTTGAGTTTGTTGCTTTCTTCTCTCTCTTTCCTCAGTGTATCTTTCAACTGAGCAGAGGATTTCCTGGACTGTTCCAAGTCCTTTATGATCTTGTCTACATTGTCCTCTGAGGCGTGAAGAAGGGCAGAGTCAGTTCTCAAGGTGAATCTCGGATCTAGGTCTGTTCCCAACATAACAGCCGTATCCATTATCATTTTTCCAGGCATGCCAGGTGAACTTCCTGCTTCTACTTTCCTTTCTGTTCTCTTTATTATTCTCTTCATTGCCCTATCATAATATACAGTGTTGAAATCAGGAATTTCCTTTCCCTTTTCCTGCACAAAAGGAACCATCTAGAGAGTGGGGACCATGGGTGAGCTGGCATCAGGTACTTGAGAGGTTTGAACCTCAGGGCTCTCCACTTCCTGGGTCTGCTCTATAGCTATTTCAGAAGCTGACTGCTGTGTTAACTTTATCCTCTTAGCTTCTTGCATTTGGAGCTCCTCACCTAGATTTCCCTTTGCTTCTTCTGCTTCTTTTCTAGCTGCTTCCTCTACATCTTTGGCTGCTTCCTTTGATTTCTCACCTGCTTCTTGAAGAGCTCTTCTTTTCTCTTCTTCTACCATATGCAGCCATTCTACAGTTTCCTTTTCCAACCTCTGAGCTTCTTCATTTCTCTTTTTGGCTTCTTCTTTAGCCTTAGCATGTTCATCCCCCTTTCCACCTTTGGTGGTAATCTTTTTCTTCAATCTTCTCATTAGCATTGTCATGTTTGGGCATTTCGGAAGACAGATTCTTCCCTATCAAAGTGGTGAGTATACTCAAAATGCACCTTGTGCTCTTTACAGTGCTCAGCTACTTTACCGTGAGTATCATTTTTCCGGTAAGGCATCTCACCAAAATGGAACTTTTCCAGCTCTTGTACAAATTCATCAGCTTGTTTCACTTTGGTGAACTTGTAGCTACCTAGTTTGAAGGGAAAGGGAGGGTAAGCAGTATTCTTATGCTCAAACAGAAAACTACCTATTCCATCAAGGAATACTTGTCTAACTGCCTCCTTGTGGATAACATAATTGGTTGCGTACTTGGGCAGCAGAGAAGGAGGTCTTGTACCACCAAACATTTTGAAATACATGCCATTTTCTGTCAGGAAGTAATCTGCATAATCCTCTATTACTTGCATGGCCCCCTCTGACATACAGTCACACTCTTTCTGGAAAATGAGTGTGTAGAGTGGCATAATGAAGTGCTCACATACTTTTCTGTAATGGCTGTGGTACTGGTGCGCCCATAATGGTTTATACGCAGCATAAAAATGCATTCTTTCCCTGTCCCAGATGCGCCTGAGACCAGGGAAAGGGTGGTTGCACAGTATGCAGTCTATCAATATTGAACTCATATAGAATTCATACTTTTTCCTGCATTCTCCTCCCATTGCTGCGACCAAGCAAGAAGAAAGACTGCTTGATACCAGGCTGGCCTAGTTGAAGACTGTTCCTTGGGATGCAATGCAAAAAATAATAGGTATCCATTCCAGTTTGAACAACCTGCCATGAGCTCTTCCAAATATCATGTTGAGCATCAAAGCTATAAATCTGTATGGAACTCTTAAACTTGCAGTGTCATATTCCCCTGTCACTCTATTTCTGAAATGTTTTCCAGTCAACATCATTCTTTTCATGGTCTCTATAAGGTCCATTCTAATGCTGTCTAACCAGTCGTCAGATAAGAACACCTGAGCCTCTGGAAAGCGGTATGCCAGGGCTATGTATCCAGGGCTATAAGCAGCATAGCCTTGCTTTTCAACGTTCCCTAGGATCATTGTGGTTATATCTGCATGGGGCAAAATCCATCCAATTACCTCAGAGCATGGGAACAGCTCTTGTCTGGTAGAAACCTTCATGATAGAGGATTTTTCTATGTTAGCATAGATGGGCTCTTCTTCTAAGCCCATATCGGGAATTTCCCTACGAGAAATCAATCTATATATTTCACCCCATTTGTACTTGGGTTCAACACCAGAAACACAATTAGTATCTTCATATATGTATTCAGTCTTTGTGACAACCTCTATTTCTGGCTCTTCTTCGACCGCAGGGGCCTTTTTCTTCTGCCTCTTGGACATGGTGGATTCGAATTCTTCCTGCCATATATAACATTGTAACATTGAGAAATTCAAAGTGCAGACATTTATATGACAGTGTCTAGCGTTTTACTTCTTCAATGTGTATTATGATAGCAACTTGTTAGAGAGATACATGTATGCATGGATAGCCTAATAATGGCCTAACTAATCCGAACTGTTACAAACAAAGTGCAGCATTAAATGACCTTGTCTATATCTAGCATAATGTGAATATATCACATATTGTAAAAATACCAATTTACTACTACTGTATGATATTTGAACAATTATATCAGTCATATTCAAAGTGACAAGGGAGACTACATCCATAGGCCACCCATTTCGGCTCTCTATACATGCCATGATCCTTTCGCTGCGAGGGAAAGACAGCTACGTAGGTTTTAACGGTGTCTTATCAAAACCATACCCATGCCCCTTTGGTCAATCAAACTAAGAATATAGATAAAACTCCACACACAGGCTGAGGCTCGATCGTTGAGCTCTACGGGGTAGCTTGAAACACATAGGTACAAAACGGCTGGGGCTTTAAGTGGTGCGGGAAACAACGGTAGTAACTATGAGGTTTTCTCAATGGAACCATGACTACACACCATTAGAAAAGACATATTCCTCCCAGCAGGCCACGGGTTCGAAACTAAACTTGATGAGAACGTGCAGAACCGCGTAGCTAGGGCTTTCAAATACGGGTAATGCGCCATATGATAAACATCCCCAAAACCCCCACAGCAGTCCATGGCAGACCTACCTCCTACCTATCATGACCATGCAGGGTGGTTTGGCGCAGATGACGTAATGGCCATCTGCGTCAAAATGCTTAAACCCCGATGCATGAGGTAGCAAAATGAACGGTGGTGGAAAAATCAATGCTGCCCTGAAGGTTAAACTTCCCTCCCACGGTCAAAGAAGATAAAATCCCTACTTATATAGGCATATAACCTAGCGGGATGAATAAAACAACCGG
>LPNX010538098.1:26887-49777 GCA_001517045.1 Pseudotsuga menziesii | reverse complement strand
CTCAAAATGGGCCTTTTAACTTTTATTCAAATTCCATGTCATCATGTGTTAGCCAATGAAATTGATTTAAATTTGAAATACTGTATAGGTATTAAACACTTATTTAATATAAATTTNNNNTTGCTATGGCATATTGCACATCTCAAATAATGAGATATTTTCTCTTACCCTTTTGATATCCTCCACGATTTCATAATCCATCTTATGATCTGTGAGATGACTTTTAACATTATTTATTTTCTCTTCAATGGGCCTAGTAGGCCTGTTGATCTGTCTTGGATTTTGACTGGTGGTGGTAAATTCTGGAATTTCATTAGCTGAGGTATTTTTTTGAAATTTCTTAACATTCTTTTGAAGCTTCTTTATCTTTGGAATCATAAGACTGTTTTCCTTAATCAACCCCTGAATTCTCCTCGTTACATTTGTTGCCAAGGTATCCTCATGTATCCAGTCCTTTTCTTTCTCAATATCAAACAACAATACACATTCCCATAGAACCATGGCCTCATCCTCCTATTTTTCGGTTGATTTATTATTGTCTTTCCCTTCTTCATCATCCCCGGTTAACTTGGAATCCGAAAGCTTGTTCATTACCAACGTCATTGAATTTATCCATTGAGGACAATTCTTTTCAGAATGGGGTTGATGGTGAAAAGTGCAAAATTTATCTATCCCCACATCTGTTAAGTTCATCGATACAGGGCCATGCGAAGGGGGTTGGGATGGATTGTTATCTTCCATTTTCTTGTACTAATGTTTATAAAAATTATGGGTTTCCTTTTCCTTGTCCAAGTTTATTATTCTGTTAGATAGCTTCTGCATCATCTTTGCCATTCCTTTGAAATCTGGTGATTTCTCCTCTTTAGGCTTAGTAAATAACAAAGCTTTCCTTCCAACAGTTTTCTCTCCCGACTGTTCAGGATAGTCTTCGATACTTTCCTTTTCAGACTTAATTCTTTCTGCTTCTTCATAAGTCTATGCTAGTGTAGGTTTGGCTTTCATTTTGTCAAACATGGCCAGATCAGGCCCTAGAGATGAAGTATAATACTCAATCAGAATTTTACCCAAGGGTTTGTCAGCATTAGAAAAATTCTTAAGATAAGCTGCAAATCTTTGGGTAAAACTATGCACCTTCTCTTTTCTTTTTTTCTTTAAGGTGCACAATGCTTTCATCAGAGCCACATGATATTTTTGGGATGCATATTTACTTCTAAAAATCCTTTCAAAGGTATCCCAGTCTGGGATAGATTTTGCAGGAAAAACAAAATACCATGATGATGTTGCTCCTTTAAGGGTATGCGGAAAAAGTCTACAAACTACATCCTCATTTTCCCTAGCCCTCAACCCTTCTATTTCCAAATAGAAACTTTGTAAATGGTCATCTACTAATATATTCTCATTTGGATCAAACTTAGGCATCATCTTTTCAAAAGATTGAGGTAATTCATGCAATGGAGGCATTGATTTTAAGGGCGATCTGGCTTTCCAAGCCGGTGGTGGATTTGGTGGGTTAAGTGGCTGATTTGCATTTACACCTGCCATGAGTCTGGGTGGAGAGTGAGGAGATGAAGGAACTGGAGTACGCATAGGAGAGCAGTAAGGTGTGTTTGGGCCTACTTGATTCAAAAGCTGAACAACTTCCTGCAATGCTACTTCTACCAACTCTTCCAAATCTACAACCAACACTGAATATTCCAAGATGGGATGATATTTCTTCCTGTATTCTCTTTGGGGTAAATCAGGGATAGTGGGTAATCCTCCAATACTCTTTACATAATCCCGTGTGTGTCTTCTTAGATCATTAACTACTTGGTTGTCTACATAAAAAAAAAAATTGCTATTCTCTTCAGCATTTGAGTTAGGAAATAAACTACTTTCAAAACTATATCTGGCGGAGTAATTTCGAGGAAATGGATTTCCTCGTCCAACCATGCACTGGTGGCCCTCCTTCTAGCACCATAAATTTTTGAAGCCTGGAAATTCGTAGGAAACAACATCAAGGGATTATGCCAAGTCAATGTTCCCAGCTAGGCCATGATTGTTTGGTGTAGGGAATTCTTCCAGTTTGTGATCTGGCTACCATAGGTCAAGTAACAAAAAAAAAAGGTTTTTACCGATTGTAGCCTGGTCCACTGTATATATTTTTGTATTTTTGACTTTAAGTATGATGTGCAAGTGTCTATTTAAGATGCATATTAATGAAGAATGCAAGGAGTGGTCACAATGTGATGCGCAGGTTCTTACCTCTCGTCTTAAACTCTCTTGCATCTAAATCACACAAAGCTAGAAAACTATATTATCTAAGTTGTCCCTAGGGAGCAAGATGATGAATTCATGAGTAATGTAGTACTATTCATATGTTAACACCAATCACAGATAGTTGTTCTAAGACTCAAAACACATAAACATGAATAAAGATATACACAACAAGATAGATCGTCAAATGTTAAAATATTCATTATTCATAGTGGAAATCATCACAGAATAAACCAAAGAACATTCAAATAAGAACATAGGTTCGGAAAGTTAGAATTCTCTCACAGTGAATGAAACACAGCTGAAAATGAAATAGTTCCCCTTCAACATTGTTCATTTCATCACATTTCAATATTCCACATAGCACTTTCTCCAAAAGGAAAAAATTTGTAATTTATTATTGCAAATCGAAGTAGTTCCTCTTACAAGAAGTAAGCACAAGTTTCTTTGGGAAAAAGCTCCTATTTCTTTCTCACTCTCTCATACTTATACAAAAGGAAAAACCTTTCGGCTCCCCAACCATTCCCTCTCAATGTTTTGTCACTTTGTGAATGCTAATGATTTACCCAAATGTTACATTCCAGATAAAGATTTTATTAAAATGGGAAAATCAAGGTAACTGACAGAATTCCCAAGCACAAGCCTCTGCTCTCTAATGATTATGCTCAACCATTCCTCGGTCTCTTTTCAGACCCTCATCATTTTCTTCTTCGAGCAACGATTCCGCCACCGCATGCTTTAACATGCTTTGTCCTTCAAACGCACCTTCTTTGCCGCAATAATCTTTAGCGGGATCTGAGAAACTACCATGTCTATCTGCAAACAAATGAGAATCCATCATTTAATCTGTCTATTTTAAATAAACATAAATCATGACATTAAAAATGGGTGCTAAAGAAGAAAAACCATAGCTAGGATCTTATGTGCAAATTTCAACCTAAACAAGGCACACAGGTCTCTTATGGAAAAAGACAACCTTATAACAAATGGCGAAAATGATTAAGAAAAGGGCATATAAAAAAACTCCATCAGTGAATCGGAACACTTGAATTCGGCTCATTAGTGGGTTGCACAGCCACAACGGTGGGTAACCTACACTCTAGGATTTCTGGCACACAGACTAAAAAAGGCGCGATGAAACATTGCGTGTCGGATCCTCTGCAGGCATTAGATAGCTAGTGAGCTATAGAGACACAACGATGGAAGTTCAAAGGTCAAGGAAAAACCGCAGACCAGTCAATCATCGAAAAAACAAACAATCTGATGGGTAGCTATCCTATTCTAGAGCCGCAACGATAGAACTCAATCAGCCTATGGCCTCCGATCAAAGTCAAAATTATTTTTGAAAACGCAAGGTAAGGTATTTTCAAAACAGAAACTGAGATCAGCACCATGTCTAACTAACTCCCAAAAGAGCAATGACTAACAAACTTACATTAAACTTCAAAGATGAAACAACGTACAACCGACAGAGCCTTACAGTCCAAAATATGCACAGACCAAGATGAAAACTCAAATAGAAAGGAAACGGCCTCAAATAATCCAACATGTAACAGAGTGGGGCAAACAAAATAAAAAAAGGAAGGTCCAAAATTTCTAGAAATTTGGGAACAGTTGCAGCTGCAACAATTGGTGGCTCACTGGTGAATCCAGATCTCTGAATAAACTCCTCCTTGAGCAATAGACTGTCTAGCAGTGGAACTGACGTGCTAAATTCTTCTAAATGTCTGGATTTCCATCATGTCACATATATGAACCTATAATCATTGATGACAGTCCAATTTTTTGGGGGGGGTGAATGGAAAATAAAATCTCAAGGTCAGGATGACTCTTTTGAGGCCTAAGTAGGCAGACTTCATTTTAACTTTATCTTTGGGTAGCTTCCAGCTTAGATGCCACAGGATTGGAATGCATGGTGAACAAAAATATTCATTTGTTCCCCATTCCCATGCCAATTGTACTTTTGTGCCTTTTTGGATGTTTTGTCCTGTCTTTTGAGTCCTCCTACATGCCTTTCTTTTCTAAATTTTTTATATCTAGGCTCCTCTATCCATAGTGCCCTTTTGTGTGAGAGATGTATTTAATTTTCAGCCCACGGACGGAGAAGAACTTTTGGAAATTTTGTACTCATATTGTTTAGTCCTTCGTTTTGATACATATTGATTTCTTAGGATATTTTTTTCTCTTATTTTCCTTTTGGCTTTCAATCCTTGGCATGGGATCATTTAGATATAACATACTGTTTACCCTACTCCCCTTTCCATGGGTCTTTTCCTGTCACCCCCTAGGACGTTTTAGATGTGAAATGTATGGAGCCTCGAAATAGTATTCCAGACCTTTGATTCCGAGTTATTTCAAAAATTATGCTGGACTTCAATGTATTCATAGAAACTTTAGGAAAACTATTTAATAGAAGAAATTCCAACAGATTCAAAAAGTCCAATTCCCAAAGAATCTAAGTTTATCAAGGGTCCTAATGCTCTCCATGTTGTTATAGCGGATTTCACCACACTAGGTGAATCACACATTGTATGGCCTTCCCCTGTCCCACTGCAGACTCATTAGCCCCTATGGACCACTTGTTGTCTTTTGATGTGACCTTCATCATCCCTAAAAACATAAGAATAATGATATACATGGATTTTTCCCCGATAACCACATACACACGCGGATTTGACCCCTATAGTTGTGTACATCAGGATGTGTGCATAAATCCAAATCCTTTTGGAAGTTTCCTTGACTTGGATCCGACTCATATGACTCCTGGCCTTCCATATGCCTTGAGATCGCACGGATTCGAACTTTCAATATCCCTTTGAAAATCTATATAAGGAGCCCCTTGGTACATTGAAATCATAAGAGAGAATTGAGAGTAACGAAACTCTAGTCCATTGTTGCCAGAACTTATGCTTGAGTCTGCATCCCTTTGTCCCTTGGAGCACTTTTGTGTTCTTCCCAAGAATTTATTTTACTAAGTAATCTTGCTATCGAAGTGGTGGAGGATTGAGGTGGTGGAGGCCCAAGTGGGGGATTCAATTTCTCCGGTTCGCAGACATGTCGTCAGAGGTTGTCACTTGTAATCTCTTATTCTTATTAATAGAAATATCTTTTCCTGTCTAGTAATGTGTATTTGAATGAATATTGTATCCATGGGAATATGTCAAATGCTTTTACATTATTGATTATATATGCTAGAATAGATCTAACACCATGAAATATAGTATGCTTGTATTGTTTACTTGTTTTTGAGGACGCGCTATAACAATTCAAGCTGAAGATTGGAAAGCTCAACGGGGATCTACTTCAACCGTCCGGAATAAGGTACGAGGTTCGATCCTTTAGTGTTAGATTGTTTATTTCTATTGCATATTGGGAAAGATTGATTTATGGAGTCTAGCTGTCTATTGGGGTACCCCAAGCAATAGGAATTTCTCTCCGTAACAGAATTGGCGACTCTACTGGGGAGTTCCTAGTAATTGTCCTTTGGGGGTTGGTTTCTTGGCATTCAATGTATTTGAATTTCTCTCTCTCTCTTGTTTATATGTCAGGTATGGGGGCATGTATGCCTAGTGGAGCCTAATTGGTGTGAATTAAGTCTCAGCCTGTATGTTTGCCTTTTATTTGTGCATCTTTTTCTTCTTGTACGTGGGTTTATTGCTTACAGTCGCGTATACACGCGGGTTCTTCTGGAATTTCCGCATATACACGTGGGTTTACTGCACACAGTCACGTATACCCTGGTTTTTTACTTTTTGTGGAAGATAGTGGATTGCTGGGTGAGTTCTGATAGTTGCCGAGTCTCCTTTGGCCCTGCCCGAGTCTGTTAGTACCTCTGTTTTTTACCAGAAACATTTTTTTTTAGCCTAATTTTTTTTTTTAGGAAAGTTCTTGTCATGGCATCTTTCATTTTTTGTTTGAGATTAGTGCATTAGAGTCCTTTTACCTTAGTGCTTTGCTGGAATGTTGTTTATGTGTGCTTGCAGAGTCTGGGGTGGGTAGAATCATTCTTTTGCTTTTTGTATCTCTTTATTTTCAAAAAATCCAAAAATATTTGCTTTTCATTATGCATTGCATTTTGCACATTGCATTGTACTTGCACTAGATCTAGATTTGCTTTGGAGTAATAGTCAGGACTTCATATAGGGAAATTTGCATTCAGCATTTGAAGAAGAAATTGTGCATTACATGTAGTATGCATACCCTATTTTCATGGACACATGCATTTGCATCGATTGTTAGGTGTGCATTTTACTTCTTGTTGCGTCATAACACCATGAGTTGCACGGCCATATCCTATTTTTGAGTAATAAAGCAAACTAAAATCAACGCTAAATAAAATGAATTACACTCTTTTCTTTTATAGGGTTCACCAACAAGCTTAGGTTTTAGGATCTTGTAATAGTTCATTGTAAGTTAATTCTCCAAGATCACTAAACAACAACAACTAGGTGTCTGTCCAGGGAGTGTGTGAAATCCTTGGTATAACCGGCATTCTCAAGAAGCTCCTCTCAAAAGGGAGTCAAGCACTAGGCATTGTGAATGGTTTTATGATCGGGATAACCCCTGGTCGAGAACTGTGTAGTACCGGTGATATAGCCAGGATTGTATTCGTATCTGGGGGCTCTTTCGAGAGTTTTGGGCTCAGCTAACCTACCCATACAGTCAATCCTTCCCGCGACTGTCCACCTGAGCATTGATTATATTGAGGTGACCTTAGTGACCTTACCTAGGATATCGAGGGGTTACGTGTAAAGGTTATTTTGCATGTGTCCCAGCTAGGTTGGGGTCAGACAGCACAGTCGCTATACGTGTTGAAACTGAGGGCCACAATAATTGGTTTCGAACCTCCGCTTGTGGTGACAAGGGCCTCTCAAGCCTCTCCTAGGCGAGACATACCGGCCACATTCGATATCTCACTTATCTAGCCCTTGTTTTCTTGCTTTTGGCTTTAGATTTTTAGTGATTTCTCTGCGCATGCTAGTTAGAGAGTCTTTGCTATTTTTTGAGTCATTGTGGATTCGGGTGCGGCTCCATGCCGTTCTCGTCATTTATAAGGACTTTCGCCTTCTACTGATCCTCCTCCTTTGGGAGAGGGACCTAGACATTCCATGTGGACTAAATCACACTCTGATTCACACACCATGGGAGATCATTCAAAAGATACATCTGAGACATTTCCTCCTCCCATTCGGGTTGACGATGGGGATTTTACACCTACTTATGATCCTTCACCCGACCTAACCGAGTTAGGACCTGCAATTTCTGAGATTGGAGCCATGCATGATAGACCTATTCATTATAGGCCCGACCCCTCGTTACCACACTACCAGTATGGCATGCCGAAAGATGCCGAGACTCACTTTGAACCTGCCAGCACTAGCTCCAGTGGTTATGCTACGACTGGTTTTCCTATGCATGATTTGGCATTTAATGTCAAATCTGACTTTGACCCTAACACTATGCCTGGGGGAATTCCCATGCCTTACCTTGCGGAGAGGTTTGGGAGTACTAGTCACATTGCACCTTCCATCCCAGCGGTGGAAGCTACATCTTATATACCTCATAGGTATAGAGTTAGTGATCCCATAGTGATACCTGGTTCCAGACGAGTGACGATAGACACTAGCACATATCTTCTCATAGAGATTCCTACGTCCTCGCTTCTGAGTTCTTCAAATGAAAACCCTCCACCTTACTCACGTGGTCCTTCGAGTCGGCACGTAGCTATGAGTTAGATCCGTACTACGATTACTAGACCCATTGCGTCTCAAGCCTACATACCACCTGTGGTCTTGGGAGGTTATGTTCATGTTTCTAGAGGTCAGGTTGCTACTTCCTCGACATATATCCCTACCTCCGGTATGTATATTCCCACTTCTGGAATGTATATACCTTCCGATGGAGTGTCTCATGGGCCATCGCAAGCGATGACCTATGGTTCCCATTATGAGATGCAGTATGGACAGGTTTCTACACCTTATGGAGGTAGGTATTCACAACCTGCTTATCCTCCTGCTTATGGCTTTGTAGCTCCCTCTAGTCATGGTCCACCGCATTATGGTGCTTTGGCACCACCCTATACGGGTCATACAAAAGGAGGTCACTATGGCCAAGGTCATGGTGGCAATCAATCCTATATGAACCAGGGAGCCTCCCCTAGACCTAATCAATCTAAGCTCCCTTTCCTCGCAACACTTAATTTACCTGACTTATTGAGACTTACGAACGATCCAGTAGCTCATGACCCAGCATGGCCGGCTGTCCCTACCAAGATTCCTTTGGATATACCTAAATTCGAAGGAAAACCAGGAGAGGATCTGAGTTAACACATTATGACATTCCACCTATGGTGCTCTTCCAATTCATTGCATCAGGACTCAGTCCGTCAGAGACTATTTCAACGCACCCTCACAGGGCCTGCGGCGAAACGGTACATAGAGTTACCTAGGGGTTCCTTTACCTTGTTCGATGATTTTGCGATGACTTTCCTTAATCACTTCTAGATACGAGTGCGATATGATGTTGGCACTGAACTCTTGTCGACATTTCGGCAAGATAAAGCCACCCATATTTCTGATCATATTCAGGAGTGGCGTAGACGGAAGAGATTAATCAAATCCTTTATACCGCCAGAATTCCTCCTTGAGTGGTTCCTCAAATATTTATTGCCATATATCGCGAAGGATGTTTCCACATCCGGAGTGCAGAATGAGGAACAGGAAATATTTAGGGCACAGGAACTAGACTTGATCTATGCTTAGTCTGGTTTGTTATATGAGATTATACCTAATGCTCCTCATTCGAGTTTTGATCCCAAGGTCAAACCTGAACCACATGCCGATGGCATTGTGGGTTGTGCAAGTAAAAAGCCTGCAGGTTCGGTTGCGAAACGAGTAGCTCAGTCGTCTACCAACCAATCTGCCTCGGGACAAGCTATGGCTTCGTCTTAGCCTACCCAAACAGTGAATGTACATGATTTGCAATCATCGGACCAAAAGGGTAACCAGCAACCCGGACGGAATCGTAAGAAGGGTAAAAATAATAAGAAGGGTGGGAATAAGAATGAAAATACCAATAATAATGAAAAGAACAATAAAAATGCTGGGGGGAAAAGTAGAATAAACGTAAGGTTAAGTTTCCTTGCAAGCTATGTAAGGATGATCACCTCACTTACTTATGCCCTAGGATGGAAGAAGCTTCAAAGTTCATAGCACAGGGCCCAGTTGTGTTAACGAACCCTTTACCGCATAACCAGAATATGAACTCGAAGTCCCAGGACCAATCTAGTGATGATGATCCACCTGAGACTAGTGGTCGTGGGTGCATTAACATGGTTCGTGCCACGAAAGTTTTGACGCGTGCGAAATATTATACTATGTCGCAACCCAGCCCATGCAAAGAACCTGATCCACCAGGAACTCCTTTGAGCATTGAGAAACCGACCAGTAAACCGGTGGATAAACCTGCGGATAAATTGAAGCTGCACCTTGCATTCCGAAGGGGGTACTTAAGCGCTCAGGGCATAATCCAAATGCCTAAGCCACCCATAACTATTCAGTTGTCGAGGAATTGGGTCATACTCCTTGTGCAATGTCTGCATTGGAGGTGCTTCAAAGTTGTCCGTCGCAAAGGAAGGCTTTGCTTTCTTCTCTTGGTGTGAATGGTGATGATTCTTCCACAACGATCAAATTTGAAACCACAGGACATCAGCCTCACTTGAACTACTATGTGTCCCTTTTTATACATGTAGAATGTCTTAATATGACTGTCAAGCGGACTGTGATTGACAAGGGCGCTGCTGCTTCTGTGATTTCTTTGTCTTGTTGGAAGGGTCTTGGTTCTCCTGAGTTGTCAAAATCTACGACCATGTTAACTGCTTTTGATGGGAGATCATTTAGGCCACATGGTATCCTTCCTTCTCTTAAATTCCATTTGGGGGGGAAGACCGTTGAGATAGAGGTTGAGGTGGTTGATGCACCCCTTGACTACAATCTCTTGCTGGGAAGGAATTGGATGTATAGTATGCAAGCCATTGCGTCTTCCATGTTTTGCGTTGTAAGATTTCCTCATAATGGGAAGATTGTAACGATTGATTAGATGTCATTCAAGAATCTGCCTATTACTGCATCATTAGGAGCTTCGGTTCCGAAGGTTGAACATTCCCAGCCTGCAACTGGGAGTATGGGTGTAGGAATGTATCCTTCCCTTATGGGAACCTTTAGTTGTGCTGCACCCATCCTCATGGTAGGATCGAGTGTCGGTTGTGCTTCCATGTCTACAAAGTCGGTGTCTTTTCGCACGAGTCATATGGGAGATCCTTGGATTTTTCCTTCACTGAGTCCTTCGAGTGAGTCCATCGAGCTGAGTGTGCCATTGCCTGCAGTTATGATTGCTTACCAAGCTAATCTCGAGTCTGCTGCAGTGCCTTGTTCTTCCTCTTCGCGGATGGAGGAGGAAGACCCTTATGTGCTTCCTGCATGGGCAGTACAGTCTTCTCATGCCCACAATTTCCTTGATACGGTTTTCCCTTCAGGTGAAGCGATTATCGAGGCCATGTCGGGAGTTGAGCTTCCATGGGAGGAACTTCATCATAGATCTTATTTCCTTCCAGAGCTTGACTGTTTGGAGCATGAGGATTATAGGGATATTCTTAGTCAGAAAGTTGGTAGACCTATGGTTCCATTAATCTCTCCTGGTCAGATGGTTGATGGAAACATGGCGAACATATCGTCAACTATTCCTATCAACATTTCTCGCAATCTTGGTACGATTGAGAATGTCTAAATTGGGGAATATTGTTGTCAATATGAGATTCGTGAGTATACCGAGCTATTCAAGGAGTTCCATGATGTTTTTTCTTGGTCATACGATGAGATTCCAGGGATTGACCCTCGGATTGTCGAACATGAAATTAAAAATTACCCCAACGCTAAGCCTGTTTGACAGTGTTTATGCGCTGTGAATCCTAGGAAAGCACCCGCCATAAAGGCAGAGATAGAGAAGCTATTGAAAGCTATTTTCATCTATCCCATTCCCTTGACGAAGTGGGTTTCAAACCCCATTCTGGTGGATAAGAAGCAGGGAGCGATCTGTATATGCACTGATTTCTGTGATTTAAATCATGCCTATCCTAAGGATAACTTCCCCACACCATTTATAGATCAGATTTTGGATGAGTGTGCGGGTAGCGAGGTGTTCTCCTTCATGGACGGATTTTCCGGATATAATCAGATCCAGATTAAACTTGAGGACCAACACAAGAATGCATTCATTTGTCCTTGGGGAACTTTTGCATATCGAAAAATGCCTTTCGGCCTTAAAAACGCCGGAGCTACATTTCGGTGGATGATGACCTTGATTTTCCACGATCTCAAGTCTATTATTGAAGTATTTTTGGATGACCTCGCTGCTCATTCTCGCATGAGGATACGTCATTCTTATCACTTGAGATTGGTTTTCGAAATATGCCAGCATTATGCTGTTAGATTAAACCCTCATAAGTGCATCTTTTGCGTGAAATCAGGTCATCTGTTAGGATTCATCATTTTGTAAGAGGTTATAAGAGTCAACCCTTTGAAGGTGGAGGCTATACTTCAGTTGTCTCCCCCGCGTAATATTTTCCATCTTCAGTGTTTGCAAGGCATGGTAAACTTCCTACAAATATTTGTGGTCAATTTTGCCAATTTGACTAGAGGCTTCATGCGTCTCTTGAAGAAGGATACTCCCTTTGAATGGGATGAGCGAGCCTAGGAGTCCTTCGATGCACTTAAGAGAGCCCTAGCATCAGCCCCGGTGATTAGTCCTCCGGATTATAGCCGTGATTTCCTATTATATGTGGCCGCGTCTTTAGAGACGATTGGGATGGTATTGGTTCAGGAGGATGAGGAGCTCCAGGAGCATGTCATTTATTATTTGAGCTGAAACCTTATTGACGCAGAGATTCGGTATTCTCACGTCGAGAAGCTTGCCTTAGCTACCGTACATGCGGTGCAGCATTTGAGACATTATATTCTCCTTTGCCAGACCTTGGTTGTGGTGCATGTCAATCCATTTCAGTTCATCCTCACACGTAGGATGATAGGGGGAAAATACAATAAATGGATTGTCATCCTGCAAGAGTTTGATCTCGAGTTTGTTTCGACAAAATCGAAGAAATCCTTAATCTTTGCAGAGCTCATATCGGATTTTCCGAGCGAGGCTGAGGAGTCTCAACCAAATTATTACTCGGTTCGGGATTCTGAGAGAGATTTTCACTGACCATGGCTCGCACTTTCAGAACCAGATGATGAAAGAGTTGGCATCCAACCTAGGCTATAAGCAAGATCACTCCTCTTCTTACTATCCTCAAGCGAATGGACAGGTTGAAGCAGTGAATAAGTCACTTAAGTCCATTCTCCAACGAACCATCGTGCAAAGCAAGACAAACTGGCATATTATGTTATACCCTACTTTGTGGGCTTATCGAACCGCGGTTAAGACTGCCACTGGTTTTTCTCCATATCAGCTTGTTCATGGAATGGAGTCGATTTTGTCGGTTGAATGCAAGATTCCTTCGTTGAATTTAGCCGTGGAAATCTTACCAGACACTTCACCTTTGTAGGAGTATTTGGTTCACCTTGAGCAACTCGATGAGCAGCGTAGAGATGCCTTGGTGACTCTAGAGGTTAATAAGCGTCGCGTGAAGGCCCAATACGATAAGTTTGTCTGTCCAAGAGTGTTTAGTGAGGGAGATTTGGTCCTTTTGTGGGATCATGCGAAAGAACCCTTAGGGGCAGGGATGTTCAATCCTATGTGGCGTGGTCCTTACATGGTTAAGCGTGTCTTAGAGAAGGGTGGCTACGAGTTAGTGGATTATGAAGGGACAGCCTTGGTGGAGCCTAGAAATGGGATCTATCTTAAAAAATACTATGCATGATCTTTAGCCAAGGTTGTTTGTTGTATATTATTGTACAACGTTTTTGCATAGTTAGGTCTCGTTTATCGTGATCAGGTTTGTGATTAGTTTCCATTTCTTGTGGAAGATTTAAATGGAGTCTTCCACTTTCATAGGATTCGCGGATGGTGCAAGCCGTCACACTCAACACTCAGCCTCAGCTGCTTGGGTGATTTATACTCCTATGGGTCAGGAACTGTCTTCAGGAGGTGTATGTCTACGGCCATCTTCCAACAATGTTGCTGAATATAGCGCGGTTATTGAGCTTCTACGGGATGCCATCTCGCATGGTGTTCTCTCTCTTGAGGTACGTCTTGATTCAGAGTTAGTAGTGTCATAGCTAAATGGTTTGTACCATGTTAGAGATCCAACGTTATTGAGGAGATTCTTAAGGGTAAGATTGTTAGAACGACAATTTGAGAGTATCACATATATACACATTCCAAGAAATTATAATCAAATTGTTGATTCATATGCTAACTACGTGTTAGATTGGCATTTGTCTCATTCATTATAAATTAATCATAAACACAATTTTTACACATGTAAACAAATAAAACGATCACCATAAAACTTTTTTATATATACATCAAAAATGTGGTAATACATAGTGTCATAATACAAAAGTGGAGCTTTCAAATCTTCCATCATATACATGGTAGTACACTCCTAGGTGTCTAGTCCTGTGGAGGAGGGTTGTGATCATGATATGTCACCACAGCTCTAGCTAGCCGCTGAAATAAACGCACCCATGCACGTGGTACGCCAACCACCTGTCGCTGCATGGCCTTAGGCAAGTCCTCAACTTGCGCCATGGGAACCCTATGAGTCAGTCGCACGAAGTCGGTATGGATTTTTTGGAGCGTTCACTCCGCATCCACACCGGTGATGTTGTCTCCTCTTCCCCTCCGTCTATGACGTGGGAAGCCCTCTGGTCACCGTGGTCCCACATCTGCACATGAATGGTAGATGTCACTATGTATTGTCACCCAAAAACATGTCTTTTTCATTTCACATAATCAAGAAAACACCAAAAAAAATTAAATATTTCAAAAAATTTTAAAAAAAGGGTAGGGGTTGGGATTCGTTACCTATGTGTCCGAATGCTGATCCTAGTGGCAATGGCATGTCCGGATCTCCTCGAAAGTCTACTCCTACATAGGGGTAGTCATCTATGGCAACAATCTGTCATCGCCACCATGGAAAAAAGTTAGCTGGATAGGGGTTGGCCACCCTACCACCCCCCAGTCTGCTCATCGCATCTGCCCAACATTGTTGGGCCGGATCTCAAACCCCGTGGAGAGGAACATCCACTCTAGGGCTCAATCCTAGAACCTGCTCGAAGAAGAACATGCTCAGTATGCTGCTGAACCCGAAGTTCCGTATCCTACCTGCCTTACACTCACTGAGCTGATGTTTCATGTTGCTCATTAGTGTAGTGCTCTAGTCATACATGGTCAGTCTCATACACTCCACCGCATAGTACATCTGTGCTCGAGAGGCCTGATGGAGTGATGCTATGCCTGCTATCCTACCTAGTGTCAGTAGTATGGACTTTAGGCCTAGCACCTGTATAGCATTGGTGGGGACTTGACTCCCCACCTTCTCAGTATCTGGGTAGCAGTACACTGCTATGTACTCATCGATAGTGAGCCCATGACCTGGCCCACCTCGGGAACAAAGGTTCACCACCTCCCCTTGTCTAGATAGACCTATGATGAAATATATATCCTCCACCTCAATGTTGAGGGTCATGCCGTCTATCTGGAAAGACTCTGAGTCTGGATCCCAATAGTCTACTAGCATCTGTAGCAGCCCTGGTTTGGCCCTCAAGCCACCTAGGCACCAGAACTTATAGAGTCCACATGCACGTAGCACTTGTTGAGACCTTACATCGGCCCTTACAACTTCCTCTACTTCACCATGCTCGCGTTCTCGCCATTCTAGCACCATCCTGCATGAGAATTTAACCAAATGTGCATTAGATTCATGTAAATCCACTTGCATAGCGTCATACGCGGTTTTTTTGCAAACAGCTGCGTATGTACGCGGTTTCTAGCCCCTTTTCCGCGTATAGCCAGCCCTATACGTGGGAAAAGCCTCAATACCCGCGTGGGCCACAGCGCTCATGTAGAAATGGCCTTAACAGCCTCATTTGACCATGAAAACTTGAAAAAATTATATTGAACTGCAAGCTGAGAACATGAGTAAGTACCTGGAAGAGACGGTTGTGAATTCCGCCGGCTGGATCTCCTGGAATTTGCAGTTGAAAATCAGAGCTCCAATGGGTAAAAGTTTCAAATGATTTCTATTTTTTACTATTTATAGAAATTTTTTCAAATATTTGAAAATTTTTACCCCCTTTTCTATAGTTTTGACAGTTTCTAACCTTTGTGGACCGTTTTTGACACCATTTGTGCTGTAGAAGACCATTTGCAGTGCTGTTTCTGCTTTTGGATTGACCCGTTCGTACCCATCTCAGGTATAATGTCTACACTGGCATGTAGGTTAGGATCACCACCGTTTTCATTTTGTATGACCTTATGACCATGTCACTATATCCTTAGGTACGAACCCACTCTATTATGTCACAGAACCTTCTTGCTGCTTTAGAAGTGGCATGATATGAGCGGTAGAGCCTCACCTTACATGGGTACCCTAGTTAGCACCTTATTTGTATTTGGTGCCCATGCCGATGTTTCTCCCTTTAGGGTGTGGGAGTCTGTTGTATAGTATTGGCATGACATTTAGCAAGAGCCTCATACTCCTCTTGATCTTATGTTGGCCATGTTCCCCCCGGACTCCCTTGTATCAAGTTGTGGATGCATTTTCATGAGCTTTGCCTGTCTTATTTAGCTTTATGTCGGCTCCCCTGACATTGCGTTTTAGCCTTATAGCCCGAGCTTGTCTCATGTCTAGCCATGCAGAGCCATTTTTTATATCCTTCGCAGCTTGATGTCCCTTTTACCGGGAGGGGATTTTCCCCCGAGTGTCGATATCTTACACATGTTTCCTTGCATTGAGCATAGGTATGTTCCACTGCTTGGAAACTAGTTTGTTTGCCCTAATGACACTCGTATCCTCCTAGTTTGTAACTATAAATCTAGTTTATTCTTTTTTCAAGCTTTTCAAATAACTGAAAAAGACCAAAAAAATCAAAAAACCAAAAGTCGGACGGGAAAAGATATTATCTTTGGCAGCTGTCGAGTCGTGTCACCTTCGAACAGAGCACTGTATATCACATCTGTTGGTTGGGTTATAGATTGACTTTAGGAGCTGTAC
Organism: Pseudotsuga menziesii; assembly: GCA_001517045.1. Lineage (NCBI taxonomy): Eukaryota > Viridiplantae > Streptophyta > Pinopsida > Pinales > Pinaceae > Pseudotsuga > Pseudotsuga menziesii. The sequence continues at coordinate 33,306 of LPNX010538098.1, read as the reverse complement.
TCGTTTATCTGAGTTTATCTCCACTGACTGGTTATGCTTCCAGTCCCTATGGAGCCTCTATTGATGCCTCCTGCATCATAGAGATGTCCCAGTTTGTATATCGAGTCTATGCTGCCTTTGTTCAGTCACCATACACCGTTATGATCTTGTTCGAAGGAAGTTGAAACCTGATTCGGCCATTCCTCAGTTATCTTCACTTTGCATGTCGGCCATTCCCGGTACAGTTACTGGTTCATGCACCTTATGATCGAGTCCTTCCACATTAGACAGCTTTGCTGAGTAGCTCGTGTTGGATGATGGGGGATTCCCTAATGCCCTCCTTCCAGTGGATTTCATCCCATCGACTTCAGATCATTTATTCTGGGATTGGAGTCTAGAGTCATTTTGAGTGCCTTGAGACTTGCAGTCATCAGTGGCAGGTTCTCTCGCCATCGACAGTTTTGGGAATACATCATAGTCCCCTGATCGATCGATTCTCTTAAGTGTTTGACCTCAACACATTTATTCACACTTGTTAGTTTGCACTCTAGTACCTTGATTCCCATTTTCATTATTGGTGGGTGATCTCGCTTCTGTTAACGGTATACATCAATGACTGGTAATCAGATGATGGACTACTATGTTCGACCTCGACACCTCTATACCTCTATTCGCATAGTAGGACATGTACTCGTAGAGGTTTGTGTAGAAGACCTTCCAGATTGGTGGCATCTCCTATATGCTACCTCCTTGATCGTGCCAGTGTTCATGAGATTTCATCTCTCGTGACTTGTTCCAGTATATGTCAGATGTTTCCAGCCACTATGGAGATCTTGATCTATTGTATATATTCAGCCCTTGTGGAGATCATAGTCCTTTGTATATCTTCATCATGGAGATTCTGATCTTTGTATATTGTACGTGGCGATGACCACATATGTTCTATCATGTATTATGCCTATTCATGGCCATTGTACTCTTATGTATCCGGGACTGCTATATGTATTCACAGTTATATGCAGAGTTGTATTATGGTATTATGCTGATTGGGTGGCTGGTCTTCCATTTGGGTACCTTCATCACTTCCTTTCTGGGATGGACTTATAATGTATTTCGGCCATCGTATAACCCCTCTGATCTCATACATTAGGGGGCATCTGTTATAGCGGATTTCACCACACTAGGTGAATCACACATTGTATGGTCTTCCCCTGTCCCACTGCAGACTCATTAGCCCCTATGGACCACTTCTTGTCTTTTTATGTGACCTTCATCATCCCTAAAAAAATAAGAATAATGATATACACATCTTTTTCCCCGATAACCGCGTACATACATGGATATGACCCCTATAGTCGCGTACATCGGGATGTGTGCATAAATCCAAATCCTTTTGGAAGTTTCCTTGACTTGGATCCGACTCATATGACTCCTGGCCTTCCATATGCCTTGAGATCGCACAAATTCAACCTTTGAATATCCCTTTGAAAAGCTATATAAGGAACCCCTTGGTACATTAAAAGCATAAGAGAGAATTGAGAGTAACGAAACTATAGTCCATTGTTGCCAGAACTTATGCTTGAGTCTGCATCCCTTTGTTCCTTGGAGCACTTTTGTGTTCTTCCCAAGCTTGCCTCTTACTAAGTAAGCTTTCTATCGAAGCGATGGAGGATTGAGGTGGTGGAGGCCCAAGTGGGGGATTCAGTTTCTTTGGTTCGCAGACGTGCCATCAGAGGTTGTCACTTGTAATCTCTGATTCTTATTAATAGAAATATATTTTCCTGTCCAGTAATGTGTATTTGAATGAATATTGTATCCATGGGAATATGTCAAATGCTTTTACATTATTGATTATATATGCTAGAATAGATCTAACACCATGAAATATAGTATGGTTGTATTGTTTACTTGTTGTTGAGGATGCGCTATAACAATTCAAGCTGAAGATTGGAAAGCTCAACGGGGATCTACTTCAACCGTCCGGAATAAGGTACGAGGTTCGATCCTTTAGTATTAGATTGCTTATTTCTATTGCATATTGGGAAAGATTGATTTCTGGAGTCTAGCTGTCTGTTGTGGTACCCCAATCCATAGGAATTTCTCTTCGTAACACACATGACCAAAATTTTGCTTCCTTTATTGGAATTAGAAGAAAAACTACACTAAACAAATACGAAAATAACAAATCATAGTAGCAAAACAAGTCAATTATTTATATACAAAATGGAACAAAATAAAACAAAATCAAGAAAAATAAGGCTTAAGAACCAAACCATTTACTGGTAAGTTTTCTTCCAATCCCTGTACATCCTGCAGCTTATAGGTTGAGGGGCCAAGCTTTGCTACAATTTGTAAAGGGCCTACCCATAACTATTGAAATTTTGTGTGTTTTCCTTTCTCATCATGAGGGTGATCCCACTTGGGAACCAAATCTCGCACCTCAAATTCTTTTGTTCCATCTTTGTGCCTATCAAACCACCTTTTTACTACCTCCTGTTGTTGTTTAAAACATTCTCTGGCCCTGGATCTAGATTCTTATGCCTTCAAAAGATTATGTATCCTCATCTGCAAGACTTCGTTATCTGATCCTCTGTATTTTTGAGCGATTATGGAAAAGAGTAGCATGATATTGGGGGGTAGAATGGCCTCTTTTTCGTAAACAAGGGTATATGGGGACACACCCAATGAATTCTTGGGGGTGACCCTATCAGTCCAAAGAGCATTGGGTACTACTGAATGCCACCTTCTCTGGTTTTCTATTACAGTCTTTTTTTAAATTCTAATCAGATTCTTGTTTGAAGATTCGGCCAAACCATTTCCTTGTGGATAATAATTTGTAGAGTAATGCAACTTAATTCCCTTTTCATGAGAAAATGCACTTAATATAATAGAGGAAAAATAAGTAACGTTATTGAAAACTAGAGAAATTGGAACTCCAAACCTAGTCATAATATGTTCTTGCAAGAAGTCCATGACCGCATCTTCATTCACTTTACGTAACGAAATGGCTTCAACCCAACGAGTGAAGTAATCAGTTGCTATTAGAATATACTTGTGTTGCAGGGAATAATTTGGCTTTATCTCTCCAATGATATCCATACCCCACTGCTCAAAAGGTTCTGTTATCATCACAAGCTTTAATGGTCCTTCTGCTTCAACTTGTCTTCCACCACACCTTTGACAAATGTCGCACTTTCTAACATGGGAGTGTGCATCTTTAAATAGTGTGGGACAATAATATCCAACTCTGAGAATTTTATGAGCTGTAGTATCTTTGGAGAAGTGTCCTCCAGCAGGCCCATCATGTAAATCTATCATGACCTTCTTCGCATCTTCTTTCTCTAGGAATCTAAGAAGAACTCCATCATAATTCTTTCGGAATAATATTCCTTCAATAACCTGATATGAGGCTGATTTAAGATGTAATGATATTTTTTTATTAAATTTTCAATGTTCTGGTAATAATCATTCCTGAAGGTAATGCATAAGGTCTCGATACCAGGAGTCTGGAGCTGTGAAAAGAGGACATACATCCATCAAATGTAATTCAGCGTCGTCTTCCCAGTCATTTTCTTCATTGTCTTTACTTACAGTAATTAGTTTGCACAATCCTTTCCCTTTAACTATGGAGGCTGGCTTGAATTAGAGGTCGTACTCCTATAGAGCTATTACCCAGTTGCCTCTTCTTTCTCCTAATTCCTTTTGTATGAAAAGAGAACTCACAACTGGGTGTGGAACTATTACCTTTGTCCAGTTCTTAAGTATGTATGGTCTGAATTGTTTTACCGCTTTGAACAATGTGTAGGCTTGTTTATCTATAGCCGGGTAATTCAATTCGGCCCCGTACAGACTAGTGCTCATGAATGATATGGGGAACTCATCTCCCCCATCCTCCTTCTGGGTAAGCACCACTGCTAGTGAATTGTTAGATGCAAAAGTGTACAAAATAAAATCTTTCTCAAAACTTGGACCCTTGAGGGAGGGTGCATGTGCAACAACTGTCTTTATTTTACTAAATGCATCCTTCTATACATCATTCCACTTGAATTGTACACTTTTATTTACCATTTGCTGCAAAGGTATAACAATTTGAGCGAAATCTAGCACAAACCTTCGCACGAAATTTATGGTCCCCATAAATGATTGCATGCCCTTTTTGTTATGGGGTAAGGGAATCTATTCGATAGTTTTGATCCTCTTTGGGTCTATGGAGATCCCCTTCTTAGAAACCAAGTGACCCAACAACTTACCTTTGGTAACGGAAAACACGCACTTCTTGGGGTTTAGTGAGATACCATATTTTCGGCAGCGTTCAAAAATCTGCTTTAGATGAAATGCATGTTCCTCTCTTTTCTTTGAGAATATCGTGATGTCATCCAGGTATACTACAACACTGCAGCAATACAGGATGGTATTTCTTCTTGTATTCTTGTAGCTAGGGTTTTACCCATAGCTTGTGAAAATGAGCACCTACTAAGGAGAATGGACTCCTTAGTAGCAGTTCAATAAGTGGAAAATAACAATGCTAAACAGAAATTAAAACTAATCTAAAACATGTGCATGAAATAAGACAGCAAAATATCAAGAATGATTTTTTATTGATATTACCTCCGGTGTGGAGGTTGGTGAATCCCGTTGCGCTGATCCGAGAGGTTCCTCCGAGCTCCAGCTGCTCCTTCTCTTTCTCCGATGGTGGGAATGGGCCAAAAGGGGCTCTCAATGGTTAAAATAGCTCAAAGGGTGAGCTAGGGTTTCAAGAGCAGTTTTGGCAGAGTAAGGATACTTACAATTGTGGATGTGAAATAAGGGGTCTCCATCACTTATTTATAGTTTTTTAGTGGTGGAGTGCTAGCCCATGGTTTTTTGGAAACCATATGGTTTAGGTCATCTTTTTTAGGGTTTTTTCCTCTTTTTCTCTTTTTTCCTCATTATTTTATATTTTTTCTTCCCTTTTTTGGGGATTTTGCTTTTGTAGAGGAATTTTGGATATTTTTGGAGGAAAAAGCGGTTTTTTGGCCTTTTGGTGGCATTTTAGGCCTTTTCAGGACTTTTAATGGAAATATGGTAGGAAAATGGACAAATGAGGCATGTAGTGGGGTAGATGAGGTAGTGAACCCTTTTTGGGTGTTAACAGATTGCCCCCTGATGTGCGAGGGCAGGAGCTCATCTTATGGTCGATGGACATCATAAGTCATATATGGTTTTCCTGGAGTGTGGAGAAGAGAAGAAACAACCTGAAGCCCAGAACAACGATACCGAACCACCTGCAAGTACTGGAAAGTACATAACCTCAATAAGGGATGAGGAATCATCTGATCATATGGACGAGGCGGGCATTCCCATGCTCGTATCAAGATATAATACAATAATAACAATGGGGTCCAAAATATGGGGACCTGACATATACATGGCCTCAAATACTAAATGAGGAAGAATCTCAATATGTGGACGAGGCGGGAATACCCATGCTCGTATCAAGATACAAGAGAATCACTGTGAGGCCCAAAACGAGGGACCTGTAGGATACATAAACGACCACTGTGTATATCATAAGGGTCCAGAAGGGACACAAATCTGGGACATACTGCTGAGCTGACTATGTCTGAGCTGAAAAACTGATACACTGGAATGATAGTAGTGCTACTGAATATGGTAGCAAATGAACTGATGAGTTGTTGGATCAGAGTGACAAGGGTCACACTCGCAATGGTACGCTGAACTGGAACTGAACTAGGTACTCAAGGAAGCATGGAACTGGATGGCTTCCGAATACAATCGCCAACGCAGCCCGAACATCCACAGGAACATATAACTGGGTGTTCCAAAGTGACTCACCAATGTGTTAGAGTTGGGGGAAATCCGGGGTCTTCGACACATAATGGAAGGAATGTACATCCTGCGTGATTCTCGACGATGCGATAAAGGTGCTGAAGTCGAGCATGTGAGAAACAACCATTCGGAGAGGAAATGATGGCTCCTCTCAAAATGGTCCGTAGGCACTCACAACAGATGGTGATGGGTCCAAGACGCAGGGACCTTTGGGTCTATCCTCTGGAATAGAGGGGCTGTCATCGATAGAGGGAGACCTACAACTATCAAGGCAATGATGTTTCCTTGACAGTAGCACGAGGTGCAAAACCGAAATGTGATAGTACTGATGGTAGGGTTGATAAACTGGGGTAAATAACTGGACAAGTAGAGTGGGTGGACTAAAACTTCCTTTGTTTAGAGTATGATGGCGGGGGTGATTAGGCAGCATATGAAACTGACTGGTGGTAAAGGGATTATAGCTGTATGGGATCTGGGAGGGTGACTGTTTTGAGGGAGACTCAATGCTGTGGTCAAATGACAGGGGACTGCAGAACACTCTGAACAAAGGAAACCTGATTGGGGGTGCTGCCGAGAGGACCGATCATAGTGCCAGATGGTGCGGGGGGACT
>LPNX010538098.1:5696-26532 GCA_001517045.1 Pseudotsuga menziesii | reverse complement strand
AATGGTACTGTCGTGTGGATTTTACGAGCCCAGGACAGTGCATGCTCGTGGTTGCTTTCAATTTTAAGGAGTCTGAAAGCAAATAAGAAGACTCTGAAATGGTACTATCGTGTGGATTTTACGAGCCCAGGACAGTACATGCTCATGGTTGCTTTCAATTTTAAGGAGTCTGAAAGCAAATAAGAAGACTCTGAAGTAATGGAAAGGCCAGGCAAGGAGGAAGTGTTCAATCAAGGGAACATTGGTGATGACCAGGAACGAGGGTGTGGGGGGAACACTGGTGGGCCTCCTTGCGGGGTGAATGAAATGGTGGAAAAATAATGAAACATTTGCAGTATGACAGGAGTGAATCGCTCGTGTAAAAAGTGTGGAAAAATCTGATGGCGGATGATATGGCGCGCATATCGGGGTAGCAAGGTGTCAGGTCGCAATGTTGAAATTGTACCGAGTGAGAGCGAGAAATGATCTCAATCATCATCATGAGCTCGGAAAAAGGAATCCGGCGATATCAACAGTGTGAAAAATGGAGAACGGCCGAAGTGGCACGTAAATCGAGACGACTGGCGGTGTCTGAAAATGGGCAAAAAATGGCATAGAAAAAATGATGTAACGAGGTGACCGTTGTGATGGTCTCATCGTGCTGATTCCAATGGTGGAAACGGTTCGGAAAATGGACTCTGTATGGGTTCAGAATGGCCAAACAAGAGAAAAGTCAACGGACTATAAAAAGTAAGTGGGCCCAACATGACATGTGTCATTTGACTAGTGGACTTTGATTTGTAATCATAGTGGACCAGAGCTTAGGTGTCATTTCTGGACGAACTGACTGGTCGATTGTAGTGTTGGGAGAGACAAGTATTTCGTTAAACTTATACCTGCATTATTTTTGGGTTTGGGGGGTGGGTAGTGGGTCCCAGCGGATGATTTGTATGGTCCACGTGGGTGGACCGCGGGTTTAGCGGGTGGGAACCGTGGTCCAAGACCGCGGGTTTAGGCCCGACAGCCGCAGTTTAAGGCCGTGGGTTTAGGCCCGACAGCTGCGGTTTGGGGCCGCGGGTTGAGGCCTGACAGTCGCGGTCGGGGTTTTTTTTTTGTTTTTTTAATATTGGTCTGATGAGGTTCCTTGGTATGATTGACAGGATGCCACAGGTGTTGTGGAGAGAGTGAGAGGTCCCAGAAGAGATCGTGACTGTTGTTCGAGAGGATCGCCGGGTGCGGTCTTTGCTAGGGCTTTTCGGACTACTGAAGTTCACTGAGGTGCCTATGATGCGGTCAGCAGGGTTGCTGCTGAATCGGTTGGTCGGTTTTTGGGAGCCAGACATACTGGCGTTTTGAGTGCAGGGAGAGAGGGTGGACCTCACCCTGACTGATGTTTATTTCTTGATGGGGTTGCCCTGTCTGGGGAGGGTAGCAGATACACAGCCACGGGTGTCTGCGGACCTTGATATGGATGACATGTTGGAGCGGTTCTGTCGGCCAGAGGCTGAGATGCATCGGAATGCACTCTTGGTGAGATATCTACGGGAGCTAGCAGTACGGGCGATGGCAGCATGTGTGGTGCGTATTTTGGGGTCCCAATCACCGGAGAAGGTGTCTGGGGGTCGGATGCAGCTCGTGGAGCGTGTACTGGTTGGGACCTATTTTTCGTGGGGCCAGATGTTCCTGACCTTCGTTCAGCGACAGCTGACTGCAGCAAAGGAATCTGGTAAGGGGTTCTGCTATGGTTCATTTTTGTGTGCATTCTTCATGGAGAGGGTCCCCACACTGTGGCCGCGGGTGTCGGTCAGAGCAGGAGGCTTGAGGGAGCCTCGGATGGTGTGGTGGGGAGAGATGATGCGCCGCTGTGGTGGCGGGGATGTTGGGCGGTACTTTACGCAAGAGTTGTACTTGCAGTGGGTCCAGCTACCACTGACGCTGCAGGATTATCCATACAAAGATATGGACTTTACTAGAGATCCAGATGCACCATAGCCACCAGGACAGGCATGGGGGCCAGATTGTATGTATGATTTGATTGCATTGTCCAGTTTTGTGTATATGATATATTGTTGATATATTGTGACTGACAACTGGGTGTTTTGCAGATGTGGGTCCAAGGCCACCGCCAGGGCATGTGGCACACAGAGGGATTGTGGCCGTTCTAGCTTTGCCTAGGCGGGGGGAGGTGCGTCGTTCAGATGCAGAGGGGACACTGGGGTCCATACGGGTGCTACTAGACCTGTTGCTGGTGGGAGTGACTGATGTGGGATGGCGGGATATCGATCTGGCCGTGATTCAGGAGTGCTTGAGGGCACCCCGGGATTTCAGATCGATCGCGATCCGGGTGGCCATATTGGCGGACAGGGCATGGGCCCAGGGGCACAGACGGGATGAGGACTCGTCGGAGGAGGAGCGAGGAGAGGATTCGGAGGTAGCGGACACTGACAGTGATGCAGGGTACAACTCCCATTAGGGAGAGCAGGGGACTCCCCCCCTAGTTTTGTAGCTACGGCCTGTACCTTATGAGGCATTAGGGATGTACATACATTTTTTTGTATAGCTGAGTACGGGGGTACTCAGGACATGTATAGCTCATGTATATTTTTTGGTTTGATATATATATATGCACCTTTTTTATGATGTTTTGTTATTTGTACGCATGTGGATGCGCTTGATGATGTGTTATATGTTTGTATTGCACGTGGATGAAAGTAGTCTATGATGTTGGGCACGTGGATGCCCCTTGTGTATTTTATGTGATGTGACATGATTTATGTATGATTAGGCACATGGATGCCCCTATGGATGCAAATGTTGTTTTATGGTTTATGGTCATGGATGTAAATGTTTATGCAATGCAGTCTTTTTGGTTTTTTATATAGTTGGATGAGATGCTATGATGCATGATGGAGATGTTACATGGTGTGATTGATATTCCAATCTAGGATGTTATTCGCCATTTGATCTGCGACACTAATTTGAGCTCTTGGGACATGTGTGAATGTGATGGATTCAAACTATCGGCTTAGTTGTTTTGTACGCAGGAATTTTCTAAAGAGGCAGGGATCACGTACCTGGTAGCAATTGTTGAGCTGGGAGACAAGTAGCTGGGAGTCTAAGAACACATGAAGGTGACATATACCCATCTAGAGGGCAGCAGTCAAGAGACCGGTCACTGCGTCATACTCTGCCTGGTTATTGGTAGCAGCGCCTATACATATTCCATCAAGGTGAATCAATTCGTTGGAAGGGGAATATAAGACCCATGCTGCAGAAGCCAGGTTGGGAGACCAGCGGCTTGCGCCATCAGTGAAGCCAGTATAATGAGTCGGAAGATGGTCCATCTGTGGGCATGCAACACGAATGATGAATGTCAGATTATGGTAAAGATGGTAAAAAACAAAAAGAGAGAAAACTGTACAAGGTGGACCAATGAGGTCATGGTTCCGGTTATGGGTAAAAACGTTTAAGGTACAACCCATTACCGGGGTTGCGTAAAGGATGGCCTTCAAAGTCAGCTAAAATGTATGCCCCCTTACCGAGGCAAGTTTGCACAATGTAAGGGCCTTGCCACATGGATTCAAACTTTACTTTACGGGTTTTGTCGTTGGCTTGATCATAGGTGAGGACGAGGTCCCCTTCGTGGAAAGTTTGAGGGTGAACATGTTTGTCATAACTGGCTTTGGAGCGATTTTTGGCAGCTTCGATGTTCTGGAGAGTGGCATGACGATATTCATCGGCTTGTTTGAGGGATAGCAGACGTTGCTCAAGGGGGGAGGTATCAGGGAGAAGCTCAACGGTGATATGCAAGGCAGGTATCTGACACTCGATGTGGAGAACAGACTCTACACCATGAACTAAATGAAACGGGGTAAAACCAGTGGCGGTCTTGGTGGAGGTACGGAAAGCCCATAAGGCAAGGAATAGCATATGGTGTCAATTAGACTTATGCCATTCAATAGTGCGTTGGAGTATGGTTTTTAGGATTTTGTTAACAGCTTCTACTTGACCGTTTCCTTGAGGGTAGTAAGCCGAGGAAAACTGGTGTTGGAACTTGAGGAAGGTGGATAATTCGTGCCAAACGGAATCTTCAAAGTGTGATCCATGGTCTGAGACCAATTGTTTAGGGACCCCGAATCGAGTGATAACATGGTTGAAAAAGAAACGGGCAGCAGTGTCAGCGGTACAGTTGAAGGTGGCCATGGCTTCCACCCATTTGGTGAAGTAATCGACGGCAACAATGATGTACTTATGGCCGTTCGCAGATGGGGGTCGACACTCCATGAAGTCGATGGCCCACTTACAAAAGGGACCAACGGTGATGACTCGGTGTAATGGAGCGGGTGGTGTCTGAGCCTTGGGGGCAAAAAGTTGGCACTTATGGCAATGCTTGACCGCAGTGATGCAGTTCGTGAAAAGTTTGGGCCAGAAGTAGCTAGCACAGACGACCTTTTGGGTAGTGGCCATTCCTGAGAAATGGCCGCCGCAGGCACTGCTATGACAATCATTAAGGACCTGTTCAGCTTCCTCGTGTGTAAGGCAACGACGAAGAATTGTGTCGACCCCTCGCCGGTAGAGAACGTCTCCTAGGAGGAGATAGCGAGAGGCCTGGTGACGGATACGACGACGTTCATTACGAGTGACTATGGGTCGGAACTTCTGCGTGCACAGGTATAACAAGATGTCACCGTACCACGGGTCATCGGATGAGATAGTGAATAAGTGATTGTCGGGTAACTCATCGGAGATAGGTGGGGCCGAGAGAAAGGAAGGGAGATCAGTGATGAGCTAGGAAAGCGCGAGGGCTTTAATGCTCTTAGGTGTTCAGAACGTGAAGTCATATTCCTAGAGGATAATGACCCATTTAGCCACACGACCTTGCAGGAGCCGTCGGTTTAAGAGATATACCATGGGGTTAGAATCGGCGACAATTGTGGTATGACTAAGTAAAATGTAGTGTCGCAGTTTTTGGACGGAAAAGACCACTGCTAGGGCTAGTCTCTCCTCATATGGGTAACATAGGGGTGGGATGGACAAGGTCTGGCTGACGTAGTAAATGACATGCTCTTGGTGTGAGGGGTCTTCCTGAACCAAGACTCTAGACACAGCATGCTCAGATGCCGAGACGTAGAGGATGAAGTCTTGAGAGAAATCCGGAGGGGAGATCAAGGGGGATTGTGCGAGAGCTCTCTTGAGGGCTTTGAATGCGGCGTCTGCTTGCTCGTCCCAGACAAAGGGTATGTGGAAATGGAGCAGGCGCAAGAAACCGTGAACGGTAGTGGCGTAATCAGGAATGAAGCGTCGAAGGAAATTGGATCGCCCTTGCAGACTTTGGAGTTTCTGGAGTGTTCAAGGAGAGGGAAGGGCTAAGATGGCTTGGAATTTCAGGGGATCAACAGTAATTCCTTTCTGGGAAACAATGAAACCCAACAATCGGCCTACCGAAATGCAAAAGACACACTTGTGTGGGTTCAAATGGATCTGATATTTGCGACAACGCAAAAAAACTTGCCGAAGATCGTTAAGGTGGTCTGACCATTTTCGGGAACGAGCTCTGAGGTCATCAAGGTAGACGAGCAGGATATGGACCAATTCATGAAAGAAATAGGTCATGGCCCGCTGGAATGTGGCACCGGCATTTTTTAGGCCAAAAGGCATGACGCGATAGGCAAAGGTACCCCATGGGGTAGTAAAGGCAGTTTTGTACTGGTCTTCCTTTCAGATTTGGATTTGATTGTATCCAGAAAAACCATCCATGAACAAAAGGACTTCATGCCCTGCACACGCATCAATGAGATGGTCAATAAATGGCGTGGGGAAATTGTCTTTGGGACAGGCACGGTTTAAATATTGGAAGTCAGTGCATACTCTAAGGGTGCCTTGTTTTTTGTTAACGGGAACAGGGTTTGAAACCCAGGTGGTATAGGCAATAGGATAAATGAATCCTGCCGTGCGAAGTTTCTCAATCTCTGCTTTGAAAGCTGGGAGTTTCGAGGGATGAATGGGACGCTGTTTCTGACGAACGGGGCGTACATCAGGCCATGTGTCAATGTGGTGCTCTATAATGGCAGGGTCAAGACCGGGCACTTCAGTATAGGACCATGCAAAGACATCACGGAATTCTCTGAAGAGTTTGTTGTATTCCTCAATTTCTTGCTTATTGCAAGAGGCTCCTAAAGTGATAAGTTCAGGGGTGCTTCTTGGGGCCGCGATATTAATTTGTATGACAGGGGAGATGTTGGCCATGTTACCCTCTTCGAAGGCGTCAGGAGCAGGAATAGGGTCCTTGAACCAGTCGACCTTGTGGGGAAGGAAGTCTTTGGATTCAACGGCAAATTGGGTAGCAATGTTGGAGAAGGATACCTCTGGGAGGAAGTAGGAATGATGGTGCATGTCATCCCAGGGATAATCCAGGGTAGTGAGAGCCTCGAGAATATCCTCATCAGTATGGAATGTATGTGTCGTCAAGTCGGTTGATGAGGGAGTAGTGACGGAAGAGAGCATATATATGGTATTAACCTCTTTGGAAGAGGAATAGACTGGGGGGTGGATTTCCTCAATGGTGAGTGGTGTCGTCTCGAGATCCAGATTGTTCATCTCGAAGAGAGATACTCTGTACTCGGGGGGATCTAGACAGTGATGTGAGTAATTCCTGTAAACACTGCATAGCGCACATGATTGGTTAGTGCGCAGGGATTTTTCATGAGGCTTGGGGGTTGAATCTAGATGGACAACTGGGATAGTAGGATTGTCGTCAAGCATTTGCATGTACTCCTGTAATGCCGGTAACTGGGCACATAGGTGAGTCGCATGGCCCAACTCATCGCACAACGCACATTTGGGAGGAGCACGATACATAGGGGGGTTTTTTACTGTCTTAGGAGGTGGGACAGCAGTGTAAGGTTGGGGGCCTCTGCCCCCAGTGGGTTTTGTAAGAGGAGCGGGGGAGTTCGTGGAGGACGATGGGGGAGCGATACTGGGAGGTGGTTGGCTAGTAGTGACAATGGGTTGCATCGGTTGCAGGATGACATTTGGTGTCGGCGGGGGGACGGGAGGCGAAAGATACCAAACAGGTAATTTTAATGTTAAACCCGAGAGGCTAAGGGTAGCCATGACTGGGGCGCTAACTACTCCTGAGGGAGGGAAGAGGAAAGGAATGGTATGGATGGGTGTAGCACCAATGTGACTAGGGACTAAAGGGGGTTTAGGTAACAAGGGCGGTTGATTTGTAGGAGTTTGCGTGGTATGGGACACGGTACATAGGTTAGACACGTCAGTGTCGGGCGACGGGGGTGGAATAGATTGGAAGGTCGAGGTCATTGGCGCATCTGAGTAAACTCCGGGCCCCATAGAGGAAACAAATGAGGTAGTGGCACCTGAAACAGGTTGTTCAATCATGGGGAGAACATTTTCGGGTGCCGCGGGGGCATTGGGATCATGGTAGGTGAGTTGGTCAACCTTGACCACGCGTCCCTCATGGGGGAACATCATGGTACAAAAAATGATAGAAGCAACCGCCTGCATGGCATACATGTAGCTGTGGCCAAGTAAAAGGTTATAATCAAGTGGTGCATTAATAACCTCTATGTTTATGAGGACGGTTTTTCCCGCCAGCTGGACGGGGACGTTAGCTAATAGGCCTTGTGGTTGAGCCAAATGGCCGTCGTAGGCTCGCAACGCAGTAGAGGACTGCTAGAGAGTGGGGGATCCCATTTTCTGCCAGATGGAGGTGGGCATGACACATGTAGAGGCACCTTAATCAATAATGCATCGATGGACGACAAAATTCCGAATGGAAACAGAAACTTGGAATGCTAAAGTGGAAGGCAGGTGGGGTTCGGAGTGGGCCAAATCGAATGCCATTAAACTCGAATCATTCAGATCGATAGCCCCAATGGATGAGAGTAAATTATTGCTCTGTGAAGGGCAGTTTTTTAATACTTCTAATGCAGACATGGCTGCGGGGGATTGGGCTAAGTCATCGACAATGTTGTAGTTTGACGCAGCCCGTGCATTGGGGTTATTGTTGATACGGTGAAGTGGGAAACGAGGTGCTTTGGGAGCACCATCTAGTTGAGGTGGAGGTATGTGTAACGCCTGATCAGTGGGATGAGCATTAGTGGGTTTATCGGTGGGAGGGACTTCAGGGGTGGAGCCATATTGGTTCCGTCGAGTCTGGAGGTTGACCTCATCGGAGGAAATCATCAACAAGTGGTGGGTACCTGAGTCAAACATGGGTTGATCAGGAGCAGCGTAAGTGATTTGTTGTTGGTTTGGCACATTGGCTTGAGAGGGATCCAACGATTTAGTGTTTACTACGCCTTGGTTTGGTAAGGGGTTTTGTAGCACCAAAGGTGGTTGCTGAGATTGTGGGGGGTTGGGTGGTGCTTGAGGAGCCGCATGCCCTTGGCGTTGTGCATCAACAGCCCAAAGTTTCTGAACTCACTCCATGTGTGGGCAAAAATGTGTGTATTGGCCATAGACCCTGCAAATAGAACAAGAATGGTTTGTTTGCAAATTGGGGTTTTTAGCCTGCTTAGGCGGGCGATCAGGGTTTTGGTGAGCAGGGGATACATTATTATGATCAGGGGGATTAGGGGATTGAACAGCTTGGTTTGTAGGTTGGTTGTTCCCATGATTTTGGCCCCTGCCTTGATTTTGTTGGCCCTGGTTGCGTTGGTTGTTCTGGGTTTGCGGCGGGTTTTGTTGGGCGTAAACTTGCCCTTGGGCAGTAGGTGGGTTCTGAGGTTGCGCAGGTGCTGGAGCAGGCTGCAGGGGATGATATGCAGGTGGAGGCTACGTATGTGCAGCAACTTGGGGGGGTTGCCGATAGGGCTACGGAGCAGGTTGTGGGTTTTCCACAGGGGCTGCCTGTGGCAAGTAATAAGCTGGTTGGGATTGTGAAACTGCAGGAGTTGGTGCAGTCTGCTGGTGGTAGTAAGGTTGAGGTGCGACTGGGGGGGCGTAAGCAGGAGTCGCATGACCGAAACACTAAGGTGGACATGAGGGTCCATGGGTATGGTGGTGATGTGTCATGGGAGCATATGTGTTGGTGGCCCCAGACTGTGAGGTAGCCCCTGATAGGTCAGGGCCAGGGGTAGGGCATGCTACAGAAAATGGTTGAGGATGCGAAGAGACACGGCCAATGATGTTGTCGGCAGCATGGGATGCCCCCGGCGCATCGTGTGGGGAGGAATCGCCGCGAGGGGCATCAAGTATAATGGTATAGAGGTAACCCGACTGGGCGTAAATGAGGTCGAATTGCTGGGCCTTAAGGATGGCCTCTTCTTTAGACTGGGGTCTTTCAGATGCCACATCCTTAGCAATGATAGGAAGAAGGGATTTGAGGAACCAATCTAGGAAGATCCGGTCATCTAATTTAATCTTGCATAAGCTACGGCGTCGACGCCACTCATGAATGTGGTCCATGATGTGGGTAGCCATGCTTTGTCTGCATGATAGGAGGATTTCAACACCTGCATCATAGCAGACAGGTAACTGGAAGAAATGCAGGAAAGTTGAGGCAAGGGAAGTAAAGGTGGCATGGGTTCCATGGGGTTGCTCAATGTACCACTTGGCTGCAGAGCCAGTGAAGGTGCGTTGTAAGAGACGGAGGCGAATAGAGTCGTCCACTATGGAGTTGGAGGAACACCATAGATGGAAGGACATAATGTGGTTTTGCTGGTCTTCCCGGCCTTGCCCTCAAACTTAGGGATGTCGGAGGGGAGCTTGGTGGGCATATGAGGCCATGCAGGTTCGTGTCGAATAGGGTCATTCGTCAATCTAGCTAGATCAGGTAGGTTGAGGATAGCCATGAATGGAAAACTAGAAGAAGGATGTGACACGGTGGTGTGTTGGGCCAAGTTGGGGCCAATGCCCCCAAGTGGAGGGGTAATGTGAGGGAGGTTTCCCCCAAGTGGGGGAACTAAGGTGGTATAGGATGGTCCTGCACCACCATGGGTAGTGTGAGCCACTGATGGAGTGGGAATAGGTAGTCCCGTTGCGGGAATAGGTGCCGTGAGGGGAACGGTAGACGGGGGCCCCATGGAGGGCATACCCAAAGTACGTGTGGTAATGGGTGTAGTGGTGGATGTACCACCAACGGTTCCAACCAAGATGGGAGTGGGCGTCATGCTAGCCATGGGGCTAGTAGGGGCAGTGTAAATGGGGTTCTCAGACTCTTGCTCAGAATTGGAGGTAAAATAAGGAGCGTTAGGATCTGGTGACAAAGTCCTATCTCGCTAATGAGTGGAGTCAAGTGACAAGGCTTGAGATCTATGTCGATGACGGGTGACGTCAAGTGAACCGTGCTGTGGGGGTTCGCCTCTGAGGTGCCAAGAATGTCTCGGGAAGTCAATGATGACAAATGGTGTCAAATCTCTGTGGGTTCAAAAACCAGCTCAAAAACCCTAATGCAACCGAGTGTGTAGAAGGAGAGCTCAAAAATAGGGCACTCAGGCCAACAACCAACTCAAAACACCTACTGTAACAGTGTGCTACAATAGGCGGAGTGTCAACAGAAATGGTCAGAATACCAACAAACAGCAGGTTGCCTACAAAATAAAAAAATGGTGGACTCGCTAGACCAAAAGGAGGTAAGGGAGCATGAAAAAACCTAACTAAAAGTATTCTGACTCAACTAAACATATCCTCTGTAAGGTGATGAAATCCAAGTCAGACAATATGAATAGGAAAGCCAAGTGGCTGAGATATCCCCCTACCGGGAGGGACACCGGGAAGTCAATCCTAGAAGAATGGAAACTAAGATACCCCGTTCATGACACGTCTAGAAAGGTAAATCTACCGCTTGGTCCTTTTACCGCAATACCCCTATACAGGGATATACCAAGAACTGTGAAAGGTAGCCCTTCAGTTACTGAATGGAGTTAGGTATTCCACTCAGACCTCCGGAACCAATCTCACGACTTCAACCCTCCTAAGGGAGAGGCCTTCTGGTAAACTAGTTGTGACCGTACCAAAAAATACTAGGGGATTTTGGTTCCCTAAGTGGACAACAACTATGTCTCAAGTGTAAGTAACCGAGGGGTGTTATTGGAAGCCTATCCCCCCGATCCTACCTAACTATAATGATTCTTTTGTGTTCCCCAAGTGGGGTTAGAATGTTGGTTGAGTTAAGTAATTTTTAAGTCTCACTTGAATTAGGTGACAGAGTGTGTGCTCGTGAGGTGATGAACTAACAGTAATATTGAACTAACAGTAATATTGAATTCAAAATTTAAACATGCAAAATTTTATGAAAATAAGAATGCTGATTTTTTTTTTTTTTTTTAAAACAATGCTGTAAAAAGGTAACAGAAATAATAGTGTAGTAAAGGCTGTAGGAGAGTAAGTAGAACAGATGGCTGTGCAGACGCAGAAAATATGGCAGCGAAAGGGCTGGGGTCAAATACAGGAAAAACTGCAAAAATCAGGCCGCAGGTCTGTGGCTGGATTGGGCGGTCGGACCGTGGGTTTGAAGCAAACAGGTACGGCTAGGTCACAGGTTTCTGGCCAATAGACACGGTCGGTCCATGACTGCAGAAGGAAAAGGCACGGTCGGGTCGCAGCGAAGGGGCTCAAAGGCACGGCTGGGACGCAGGAAAATGGTCGACAGGTGCGCTCAGACCGCGGAAAACAGGCTGATTAGCCGCGTCTGGATCGCAAATAACAGGCTTGAACTCGCCGCTAGGGCATGGGAAAAAGATTGAGAGTTGCGGTCTGGTCACAGGTAAATTCCTGAAACACGCGGTCGGGCCGCGACTGCGGAAGGAAAAAAATGCGGTGTACGACAACCGAAAAAGACAGCCGAAAGGAAAAAACAGAAAAAACTGTAAAAAACTACAGCGGAGTCGCCAATCTGTAGCTAGGGTTTTACCCCTAGCTTGTGTGAATGAGCACCTACTAAGGAGAATGGAATCCTTAGTAATAGTTCAATAAGTGGAAAATAACAATTCTAAACAGAAATCAAAACTAATCTAAAACACGTGCATGAAATAAGACAACAAAATGTAAAGAATGATTTTTTATTGATATTACCTCCGATGTGGAGGTTGGTGAAGCCCGTTGCGCTGATCCGAGAGGTTGCTCTGAGCTCCAGCTGCTCCTTCTCTTTTTTCGATGGTGGGAATGGGCCAAAAGGGGCTCTCAATTGTGAAAATAGCTCAAAGGGTGAGCTAGGGTTTCAAAAGCAGTTTTGGTAGAGTAAGGATACTTGTGATTGTGGATGTGAAATAAGGGGTCTCCATCACTTATTTATAGTTTTTTAGTGGTGGAGTGCTGGCCCATGGTTTTTTGGAAACCATATGGTTTAGGTCAGCTTTTTAAGGGTTTTTTCCTCTTTTTCTCTTTTTTCCTCATTATTTTATATTTTTTCTTCCCTTTTTTGGGGATTTTGCTTTTGTAGAGGAATTTTGGATATTTTTGGAGGAAAAAGCGGTTTTTTGTCCTTTTGGTGGCATTTTAGGCCTTTTCAGGACTTTTAATGGAAATATGGTAGGAAAATGGACAAATGAGCCATGTAGTGGGGTAGATGAGGTAGTGAACCCTTTTTGGGTGTTAACAATTCTCTTATAGGTAAATCAGGGAAAATTGGTAATCCTCCAATACTTTTCACATATGCTCTAGCATGTCTTCTCATATTATTAACTACTTCGTTGTTTACAAACAACAAAGGTTATTTCCACTTCACTTCGGGATTCAGATTGGAAAATGAACTACTTTCAAAACTATCACTGGTGGAGCAATTTCAAGGAAAATGGTTTCCTCGGCTAGCCATGCATTAGTGGCCTCCTTCTAGCACCAAAAACTGTTCAGGCCTAGAAAATCATAGGCAACAACAGCAAGGGATTCTCACCAGTCAATGTTCCCAACTAGCCCGTGACTATTTGGTATAGGGAATTCGTCTGGTTTATGGTCTGGCTACAGTAGGTCAAGTAACAAAAATAAAAGGTTTTACCGGTTGCGGCCCTGTCCACCATGTATATTTTTGTGTTTTTAGTTTTAAGTATGGTATGCAAGTGCCTATCTAAAATGCAAATTGATCAAGAGTACAAGGAGCGGTCACAATGTGATGCACGGGTCCTTACCTCTCATCTTAAACTCTCTCGCATCTAAATCACACACATCAAGAAATAAAACTATTTAACAAAGCTATCCCTAGGGAGCGGGTTTATCATTTAAATGAGTAATGTATTACTGTTCATGCATTAAGAAAAACCACAGGTAGTTGTTCTTTAATTCAAAACACATAAACATGAATAGAAATATGAACAACAAGATAGATCATTGTTTATGAAAGCATTCATTACTCATAGTGGAAATTATCATAAATTAAACTAGAGAACATTCATACAAGAACATAGGTTCAACAAGTTAAAACGGTATCACAGTTACTGAATAAAAGATGAAAATGAAATAGTTCCGCTTCAACAACATCCATTGCACAGCATTTGAACATTCCACCAAAGCTTTCTCCAATAGGAAAAATTGTAATTATCTATTGCAAAACGAAATAGTTCCTCTTACAACATGTTCTCACAAGTCTAACTAGGAAAAAGTCCTTCTTCCTATCTAACTCTCCTATACTTATACAAAAAGCAAAACTTTTGGGCTGCCCCAAATGACTCTTGGGCTTCCCCAATGTTTCAACTCCCAAAAATTTGTCCTATAGTGAGTGCTCATACATTTTAAAATATATTATATTTAAAACAAACTAATAGAACACTTTTAAGTAGAGGGCCCCACTTCATTATTTAGGAACTTTTTCCATGCTTGGGCTTCTGATGCTATGCTCTCAAATTCTGAAGGATTAAGAAAATGAATGTTGATTTCAAACTTTGCAACCTAATTTTTAATCACTTCAATTCTTACTGAGCTTAAGCATAATTGATCCTCAAGCAAGTGGGCACTGACTGCTGAATGAGATACTTCATTCTTCAGGATCTGCTCATCTAGGACCTTGACTTGCTAAATCCTCTACTCATCCTCTTGGTATCTGCTCTGTAGCATTCCTGTGAAAATCTCATGCTCTAGAAGTGCATATAATCTTTGTTTAGCAGCCACTTGGCATCGGTTGTAAGCAATCAATACCCTTCTACAGTACTCAGTGCAAGCTCCTTTTTTTTCTTCACATCCTTCTTGAAATCCTCTCTTGTATTTATTGCAAATTCCAACAAGTCATAATCCTACTTTAAGCTTTGTTGATATTTGGCTGGTAAATCTACATGCATTTCTTCATTGGCTTCCATCCTTCCTATCCTTCTAGTCAGGACTTCCAAAATGTCGTAAGACCTATCTAAAAAATACGAGGTAGTCTCCAAAATTTCCTCCAATCTGCTATCTACCTACAAGATGTTACATCTTTCCTCCTTAATAGACACCTGCAGCTAGTGCATTCTTCTTCTTTGGGATAGGACATTCTCTTTGAAAGGATGAATATTAGTTTTCTATTCACCAACCTCTTTTAATGATGCTGTTAATGAAGCAATTTGTCCTTCAAAATCTGTTTCCTGCACGTGGAATTTTTTTTCCAATCCTCCATGCTATCCCTTTGTGTTTACAACTCCCAAACTTTGCTGTACAGCTGGTCTTTTTCTACACTAAGACTTTCATATGTTGTTTTGAGTCCATCCATTTCTATCCTTGGCTCTTGATATTCTTGCTGTAACCTCTGCAATTCTGCTAGGTTATTTTGAGCATCACTTCCTGTTTTTTCAGTGGCAACTTCCAAAGTCATCTTGTTTTCCTAGAGGGAATGAAGCTCTACTTTTGAAGTCTTCAATTCATTTCACATATCTTCAAACTTTCTCTTTAATATGTTTCCTTCTTCCCTTTCCTTTCTTAGGGTGTCCTTTAATTGAGCTACATATTTCCTTGATTTCTCAAGGTCTATCATTAGTCGATCCACATTGTCTTTAGTGCAGTGGATTAATGTTGCTCCAGCTCTGACTGGGAGTATTGGATCTTTATTTGTCCCATGCACCAAGGTTTTATCAATGACCATCATCCCTGATTTTCCACCTGTTTCAACCTTCTTCTTAGTCCTTTTTATAATCCTCTTCTTTTCTCTATCATAAAAAATGGTGCTAAAATATGGGATTTCTTCTCCTTTCTTCTGCTCAAAAGGTATTAGCCTCAATTCAGAAACAACAACTTGCCCTATATTTCTACCAAAAGTTGTGGCGAGCTCCTGAGAATTAGGAAAATCTTGATCCTGCACATCTTGAATGTCTGCTAGGTCAGAATTTTGTTGGTCTGTTGTGGATCCTGTCAGCTTCAAACTTTTAGTTTCTTTCTTCTTCTACTCTTCATCTTCTTTCTTCTTCCTTTCTTCTTCTTCCTTCTTTGCAGCTTCCTCTGCATTCTTTGTTGCTTCTTGTTCAGCTTTCTTCCTTTATTCTTCTTCGCTCTTAAGCCAACTCTCATCCTCCTATGCTAACCTCCTAACATCCTCTTCTCTTTTCCTAGCCTCCTCTTCATCAACTTTCTTCTGTTCATCTTGGCCCTTACCACCCTTAGTGGTGATCTTCTATTTGAATCTTCTCTTTAATGAAGTCATGTTCCTTGCATTCCTAAAAAATTCTTTATCTTTGTCCCAGTAGTTTGTATATTCAAAGTGAACATTTGCCTCCTTGCAATGTTCTACAACTTTCTTTTGGGAATCATTTCTGTGGAAGTTCATCTCCCCAAAGTGAAAGTGCTCCAATTCTTATACAAAGTCAACGGTTTATTTAACATTTGAAAATTTATAGCTTCCCAGACTGAAAGGTATGGGAGGATAAGGTGCCTTTTTGTGTTCAAACAGAAAACTCCCTACACCATCCAGGTAAACCTGCCTGACTGCTTCTTTATGTACCACAAAACTAGTGACATACTTGGGGAGCAAAGCAGGTGCCCTATAGAAACCATACATCCTAATGTACATCCCCTCATCAGTCAAATAATAATTTGTATACTCCTCGATGACTTTAAAGGCCTCCTCAGACATACAATTGCATTATGTTAGGAAGATCAAAGTATATAAGGGCATAATAAAATGTTCACAGATTTCTTTATAATGGTTGTAATATTTGTGTGCCCACAACAGCTTGTAGGCTGTGTACACAGGGGTTCTGTCCCTATCCCACATGCACCTTAGGGCTGGAAATGGCTGGGTGCATATTATACAATCTATTAATATGGAGCTCATGTAGAAATCATACTTCTTCTAAGACACCCACTGAAGAAATGCAAGCTGAGAGACTGTTGGACACAATGCTCACCTAGTTGAATACAGTTCCCTGGGTGGCTACATAGAAAATAATGGGAACCCAACCCAAATTGAAACTCTTACCATGGGCTCTCCCAAAAAAACTGTTCAGCATTAATGCTATAAACCTATAACAGATTCTAAGAGTGGTTGTGTCATACTCATCCAAAGGCCTGGTTCAAAATTAATTACCCCGTATCATCATCCTCTTTACTGTTTCAACCAAGTCTAAGTTAATTTCTTTCAACCAATATTCAGTTAGGTAAACCTAGGATGGAGGTAAGTGATAAGCTAATGAGACATAACCATGACTGTAAGCAGCATAGCCCTATTTGGAAATGCTAGCTAGAATCATAGTTGTCACATCTGCCCTAGGAAAAATCCATCCAATCACTTCAGAGCATGGGAACAGCTCTGGTCTAGTAGCTATCTTCATCAAGACAGACTTCTCAATGTTGGCATATCATTGTTAATTCTTCAAACCTTGTATCAAGCACTTCTTGGTTTGAAATCAGTCGATAGCTATCGCCCCATTTGTAGTCAGGCTCCATGCCGGTGGTGGATCTAGTATCTTCATAAATATACTCAACCTTCATAATAATTTCCACCTCAGGTTCCCCCTTAGCAACAAGGGCATTTTTTTCTGTATTTTCAACATCTCTCCTTTGAAAAAGTTGTCATGTCACAAAACAAAATGCATTTAGGATTATTTCAGCTATTAATTAGTATTTGAATAATGAAGAAACTGTATAAGGAATTACCTCCTCCATATTCGCAACAGCTAAATCTATGCAAATGCAAAATCAGGAATAACTAGCAAGAACTTTTGAAAAAATTAAGTCTAAACAATCCTAAGTCATGTTCACAACTAATGATCATCATGATTCATAATAACTCCTTGCTAACATGGAAAACCCCCCATCAACACTATGCGAAAAAAACCCAAAAAAACCAGTCATGCCAAAAACTAAAACCCCCCGACGTCCTAGCAAAACAAGGAAAATGCCCATGATGGCACAAGAGTTGGAATTCTCCCTCGAACGGCTATATGCAAACAGAGATAAACTAGTACAGACAACGTAACTCTTGTATGCACCAATTCCCTATGTAATGTCCCCGGTTTCGACCCCGTTTGCATGATGTATATATTGTAATTAATCGTGGTGAGGAGCTCAAGGCAAAAGTCCCACCATCGATTTTGTTGTGTATGTTTCGGCAATGGGGATAATTGCGGATGGTATGCTGTGCTATAAGGCACATTATAATTTGGCATCCTGTAAACATGCACATCAATTAAAATAAACCACAACCAGCTACGGCAGTGCAACGTTGAATGAAAAGGGCATGGTTCCAAAGGATAAGGGGTGGGGGATTGTCAAACCTTGGTTAGGGGAAAAACCCAAGTTTTGTCACCTTTTGTCTCATCCAACCTTGTCAACCTATTTAATGCTTCAGCTGGTGGTTGAGGAAGTTAATTCCTTTGGGAGTGGGGTGGCAGGACTGTCAGTACTTTGCCCACCTGCCCACTCCACCGACGTCTTCCCATTCTTCTCCCTCACGCACTCTTCCCTGGTCAGTTCACTCTACCATGATTTTGGTCTGTTGGCTCCTCACACACAGGCTCTGGGCGATTTTGGTCTCACGCAGGAATTTTCTTCCTCTCCACGAGTTGCTAAACGCTCAGGCACTTGCAATTCGCGTCCTCCTGACTACTGTGCATTCTCACGCAGAGGATTTCCCTCCCGTTTCTCATTTTTGCACACAGGAATTTCCTGGTTTTTACCCACGTCGTTTTCCTCTACGGATTGGTGAATGGAGTGGCTGAATCCTTTCCCCATGGGTCGAATTGTGGGTTCTGTGTTGATTATTACCCACGCCTAGGCTGGGAGTCTGTAAATTTGTTTCCAGCGTGGTTTGTGTGAGTCTTCCCATGGTTCCATTGCCTTGGACGAGCTGTTGATTTTCCCCTGCTCTAAGTGTGTTTGCTGCTACGTTTGGGAATTTGTGGTATGCCGCTTCAGAATTCGTTTGTCCTATTTTAAGCTATGACAGCTGATTGGTTTTCTGAGTACAATGGATAGTCTTCAGACTATGCTGGCTTGGCTTGGTTGTTGAAAGACTGTGAAACCCAGCTGTGTTGGTTTGTTGTTTATGTCCCCTTGGCTATGTATAAGCCTGCAATTGACCCTTATTCTGGAGGAATCATGCCCAGCTCGGGGGTGGCAGCATTGCTGAGAGACTGATGAGCACGCTAGCCTATGGTTGGGTGGAACGTTGCAGCGACGTAGCTGGTTGCGGGTGAATTCTTCATCAAAAGATAAGTATTGTTGGTTACTTCATCTCTGTAATTTATATTGATGTTAAATGCTGGAATGTCTATGTCTGCTTCCGCTGATTGTTTGAAGGACTGTGCATCCTTGTATGATGAATTATGCATCTGTGTATGCTTGTAAGTTTTAATTTCAGCATTTGATTTCTATTTTATGTTCATGGGCTATTTTCCCGGCTGTGTTTGATGTTCATCGCATCCTCTTCGCTAGTTGAGGGATGGGGACGTGACACCCTACACAATCGGACAAGGTTGAAACCCCCATAATGTCTTTGCAAAACAACTCAGGAAAAAGAAAAGCCCCCATCTGCGAACTGTCAAACTGGACCACACTACGCATTGATAATATACAAACCCAAACATATATGACCATCTACCACAACAAGAAAACCTAACCAAAGGACAAGACCCAAGTTCCAAAACTCAAAAGAAAGGGTAAAACCATGGTTGGCCTACCTGGAAAAAGAGTTGTGCAGTCGACCAAGAAATACGAAAAAACTCCACGGAGACGCCACCTATGAATGAGATCCCAACAGCTGGGCATGAGCGAATAGTTTGAATCGACGGGGACACTGTAAGCATGAGTTCATAGGGATAACAATAAAATAATGACCCATCCATATATATAGACCTTTGTGAAAATCAGTCGGCGGGAAACGTGTATATCGGATAGTGGAACAACTAAGGAATCGACAATTAATTCAATGAGACACTAAAACGGTGGGCAACGAAGGTACTATGAGTTTTGCAGCACAATAAAACGTCAGTGAGATACACACTAGAAACTTCATCATTGGAGCTCAAAATGACTATAGCATTGAGCGACTAGTATGCTGAAAAGCCGCAACGAGGGAATTTACAAGGACCCAAAGTTCCGCAGACCAGTCAAAATCGGAGAAAAATAGAACCAACCGCTAAGCAAACCATCAGCAAAAATCAGAACAAAAACATCGGCGAAAGGAAAAGCTATAAGGTAGATGTTTAGTCTGCTCCGGAGCCACAACAGCTGAACACAAATAGACTATGAACTCCGTGACAACGGGAAACATCACCGATCGAAAAAGTCAAAAACTAATCCCCCGATCAAATTCAACATAATTCCAACAACGATAAACTAAAATAATAAAAACAATAAACCCATAGAATCAACAAGATATAAGCTTTTGTCGTAGTGCTTTTCCATTCTCCATCCGACACGGAGGAAACAGAAGGCACTAATGATCTGACGATGATGAAACAAAATGCCGAAATAAAATAAAACAAAACAAAAAGTGCATCGTCGGAAAATAAAGCTTTGGATCGGTTCAATCGTAAGTAATTTTCTGCAACGATGGCTGCATAGATGACTACGGCCTCGACTCATAGTTCAAAAGATCTCCAATAGTAAAAAAGGAAATCATCTAAACTTCAAAGTATCAAGTTCAAATCAATAGCATTAGTAGGAAAATATAGTCATTCAAAAACTTAACCTCAAATATCCAGAATCAAAGTATCTCAGGAGTCTCAAACAAATTCAGGCAAAGTAAAATTTAAAAGGAGGGTCCCATTTTTTTAGAAATTTGGGAAAATGTTGCAGCTGCAACAATACTGTAGTAAAATATATGTTTAAAATTCTAGCACTAAGTTTGTTTTACTGTCTTATGACAAGTAGGATGAACTTTACTTGAGATCGGGGCTTACTTAGCTTATAGCTAATGCAGTGAAAGTGATGCTTCTTTTATAGGTAAGACGTTGTTTCTAGTTTTTCCAAATCAATATTTATCATCTCCTCTAGCATAGAATAAAATTGCTAGATAATTTTTTGCTTTACAGCTTGAGCCAAGTAAGAGGTATCATTGATTTTATTTGTTTCAAATCTTTATAAATGTTAGTAGTAACAATATATTAATAAACTAGATTAGGTTGAGTTATGCTTGTTATCCCAGAACTTGTTTATTAAGCTAGCATTCTGTGTTTATCACTTGAATACTTGTATGCAAAACTAGTGGTTGCATCTTGTGGAACATATATCTTTCCATGATTAAAGAGTACAGTAACCTAAAGGATCTATGATCCATTTGAAATGAAAGAAATAATTTAGACCACTAAATACACATGACACTAGTACTTGGTATAAAATATAGTTTATGACTACTCGATACCTACCAAAACTTGAGATGCCTTATTACTAATGTTTTTCTTAAACATAGGATTAATACCTTTTTGTTTCAAGGTAAGAATGATCCTTCGAGGGAGTCTATTCTATAGTTATTTGTATGATAGTATTATCTCGTACAAGATTT
>LPNX010538085.1:0-13942 GCA_001517045.1 Pseudotsuga menziesii | reverse complement strand
AATTTGGAGGCCAACACTAGAGCCATTTCTTCACGCTACGATATGATATGATATGGCCTGCAGAGATACCTCAAAATAACGAGCAAAAGTTTAAGCGATAGAACTCTTGTTACTGCCATTCTGTATATAAAGAATTTCTTCGCCATGGACGATACGGATTTATTTTATTGATTATGTGATTTCAAAGCGATGATAGCTTAATGGAGAATATGTTTTGGATTTTTTTTTTAATTTGTTATTTTTTTTTAAATTTAAATTTAAATGTTTTCAAATTATATTTTTGAATTTTTAAATAATTTAACATTTTTAAATATCTCTGTATATTTATATTATATAATATCTATATTCTAAATTATTATATTTCTAAGATTATTAAAAATGTCACTTATAAACAAAATAAATAAAAATATATAATCACAATCATTAAAAACGTGCACCGAGTGTGATTGATTAATAACATCACTTAACCTCTGAAATGACTCGTATTTCAAAAGTTGTGAGAAAGTACTTTCAATGTTCTTTTAAGGGTCCAACTTCCAAGTGTTAGACATCGAGACCATTTGAGGACGCATTTTTCCAAGTCAAATACTTCCAGAACGTTAGATTAAATGAAAAAAACAATTTTCCAAAATATATTTTTAACTTTAGCAATTTCTATAAGTAATTATTAATATGTTTTTGTTAGTTTTTCAATTCGTTAAACTTTGAAATCAGTTTTCAAACTCAAATTTGCACAAAATATGGGTGCTGATGGTTGTATATGCATAATGTTAGGTATCAATTATTGGTTTGTGTTATTTTTAGTAAAAAATTGTGTTAGATTTTTGTTAAGAATATAATAAAAACTAATTTCTTCATTGCTTAAATTCTTTAATAGAAAATTATTAATGAAAGAATTATACCCTCATGGTTGAAGAGTAACTCTTTTAATGAAATGTTATATGATTGGTGAGATAAAAACTCAAAAAGTCAGTTTGAAAGGTAGAGATGAAATGAAATTTCAACGCTGATAAAGATTAATAAGTGAGTGTTAAAAGGGCTACAATAGTACCTATCATGCCTACCCTTGGACCCATTTTCCTTTTTATCTATGGCTCATTGATTAAGCAAGGGAGAAAAACTTGAAACAAAATATTTTGTTCACCTGTCAACCTTATTTGGAAAACTCCCATAACTATGCCCCTTGGATTTTTGGACTCTTTTGCTTTGTAAGATTTCATTGGAATTCAAAGGATCAAAACCAAAGCATCATTGACTTATTCACCGAATGTATTCAAATTTAAAAACTTTATGTACAAAAGTTTTTTGGAGGAAACTTATCTTCACTTATGTGGCCATTTAGAAGTTTGATATAACTTATTTTCCTAGACTTGCTTTCATGACATAAACTTATATTATGTACACACAACCTTCTCTTTTTTTTTTAATTTTAGTTTGAAAAATAAACATGAAATAAAATTTCAACCATGATCTACACTTAACAAGTGGGTATTAAAAATACACTAGCACCTACCATACTTACCGTGGGACCCATTTTCCTCGTTTATCTATGGCTCATTCATTAAGCAAGGGAGAATTAATGTACTATTTCTTTATTAAATTTTATGAGCTGTGTATATTTTATTTATTTGTAGTTTATCATCCCTTTTTTATTTATATTAAAGTATTAATTTAGATTTTTATTTATGAGTATAGATTAGTTTATTTTGTCTTTATTTGTTTATTTTATATATATATATATTAAAAGTTTACTCTATATATATATATATATATTTTATAATTAATTATGTATATATTTTATTTTTTTATTTTATGTTTATTAAAAGTTTACAATATGTATGTATATATATTTTATTTTCTATAACTCAATTAAAATAATAATAATAAAAAGTAAAAAAAAATTATAACATGTTTGCTTATAATTAAAAAAATAAAAAATATTACACTCATATAAATATACAACCATATAGCAATTACAATAACAAAAATAGATTTACCTTAGAAAACACTGTAGGAAAAAACCAAGCTATATTTACTAAGGTTATTTAAATGCAAATACAACTAGCAAGAAACCACAGGCCACTAAAACCATGTGCCTTAAACCACTTAAATCCTTGCTCATTCCCAAGTCAAGGTTAACCCTATTTTATATGAATTATTTTACTCATTAACTACTGTTAATATTCATTATTAGTTTTAAAGAAAGACAAGTAAATTTTTTTTTGGAAAACTATTTGATTATATGATTATTAATGTTGCTCAATTCATTATTTTAATGCTATTTACCCTATTTTGAAATTACTTAAGTAAGTTGTCATTTCCCTCCCAAGTAGGAATACTTATTAGACATTTTTGTAAATTAAAAAGGGTTTGCATCTAAAGAGAACTTAATTCCTCTCGGGCAATGGATAGAGCCATAGTTAAAATGGATCTGCTGGGTAGAGTCATAGTTAAAATGGATCTATACTGGTATCCTTACACCAACACCGCTTGAGGCCTAGTTGGTTTTGACTTGAATTTAAAGCAATTTTAGGAAGTCTCCCGTTTCCCATGTTATTTATCTTATTTGGGATTTGAGTTGGGTTTGTCTCTTTTTGTTTCATATTTGGGTCTTTGTACAATGGAATCGGGGGGATGACAGAGACTTGAAGGGTGGGTCGAAAGAAGATTAGAGATCCAATAATTGGTGGATTTAAGGAGTCATCCATACAGATAACGTATAGAGGGGAATTTATTTTAGTCAGCACTAGGAGCTGCAACTTGGAACCGATGATTTGGCAAGTAAAAGTAGAAAATATAGCGTGTTGGAAGGCACAAGTGGCAGATCTAGGGTTTTGGTGGGCACAGGTTGTAGATCTAGGGTTTTGGTGGGCACAGGTTGTAGATCTGGGGTTTTGGCGAGCACATGTGGCAAATATGGGGCTTGGTGGGCACAAATGGTGGATCTGGAGTTTTGGAAGGCACGGGTGGAGGCACGCATGGGTGGGATCATATGGTGGTGAAATGTGACACCTTTCATTGAGGGTTGACAAGTGGTGTCTCTACACAGTTGATTGGGGAAGTGGGGGGTGGGTACTCTGATGTCAGAAAGGATTTGTCTTTCCATGATTTTGGGAAGTGGAACGTGGCATGTGACATGTGTTGAAATAATGTAACTTCAAAGAATATTCTATTTGTACATAACATTATTCTTATTATTCCTCCTTCTAGAGATCTTACTAAGGTAAAAGTTCATGTAAATATCATGAGGTAAACCTTCAAGTTGTAAGTTGGGTCAATAACACCCAGGGAAGATGATTATAACTATTATTGTGAAGTTTACCTAGGTAGGTCGGCCAATTTAGTGTAAAATTCAGTTGGGAAGTTTAATATAAATAAGGAAGCACCCTCCCTCATGGATACACACACTCACACTTTATTGCGCAAGAGAGAAAGAATGAGAGACAGAGAAAGAGGAGGACTAGTGTTTTTGGTGTTTTAGCTCTTATGCTTGTAAGAACTTGTTATTTAGTCATTACATACTGGTAATGTATATTGAGAAAGTTATATTGAAAAAATATTTTGATACTTTTCTGGATTAATTTTTTTCAGTGTCGACACGGTGGTCTTAAAAGGGCTACATAAGTATTACTCGACCTACCCGTAGACCCATTTTCCCGTTTATCTATGGCTCATTAATTGCTATACTATAGACCTGAATCCAATTGTATAGTGCAACTCAGTCTTAATAGCTGGTCAGTTAAGCCAGAGAGAATTAATGCACTCTTTATTTATTAGATGACGTGTATACATTTTATAGTTGGTCAGTTGAGCAAGAGAAGTCATGCACTCTTTATTTATTAAATATGACGTGTATACATTTTAAATATGAAGTATGTATAAGTTTAACAATTGTTGTTTTTATTTTTATTTATGAGTATAGATTCGATTATTTTGTCTCTACTAATAATATATATTTTTTATTTTTATTTATTATATGCTTTTTAAAAATTACTGTTTTTATTTTTATATAGATCCATATGTTTTGTCTTTATTCAAAATTTAATGGATATATATTTTATTTCTAATATATTTATTTATTATATGTCTTTTTAAAGACTACTACTTTTATTTTTATTTATGAGTATAGATTAGTTTATTTTGTCTTTACTTTTTATTTATGAGTGTAGATTGGATTATTTTTGTCTCCACTAATATATATATTTTATTTTTATTTATTATATGCTTTTTAAAAATTACTGCTTTTATTTTTATTTATGAGTATAGATCCATTTATTTTGTCTTTATTAAAAATTTAATGGATATATATTTTATTTCTAATATATTTATTTATTATATGTATTTTAAAGACTGCTGCTTTTATTTTTATTTATGAGTATAGATTAGTTTATTTTGTCTTTACTAAAAATGTATATATTAAAAATTTAATGGATATATATTTTATTTCTAATATATTTATTTATTATATGTTTTCTTAAAGACTACTGCTTTTATTTTTATTTATGAGTATAGATTAGTTTATTTTGTCTTTGCTAAAAATGTATATATATTTTATTTCTAACATATTTATTTATTAGTTCTGTAAAGGCAAAGAAAATTAGCAATCACTTGGGTACCCATAAAAGTTGATTTTATATTAATCCTAAAACGAATTCATCATAGTCTTTTAATATTTATAAATTTAATTTAATATTTTGAAAATAAAAATGATTTGTTAAATATTTTAAATTTGTTATTTCTATTTTATGATCAGTTAAAGAGTTAAAGATTATGAAGTGACAAATTATCCCTATTTAAATGTGAATTGTTTAAACAAAATAATAATCCATATTTAAAAAATTCAAATTGTTTTCTAGCTTAACATCTAGTTTTTAATGAAAAATTCATTAATAATGATGAATGTTATCAATTTTATACACTATGTCATTAATGCTAAGTACGCAATTTCATTAAAAAAAATTATATATAGTTAGTTATAATTGTAAGCCAACAACTATACAACATAAAAATGCATAATCATTACTCATATAAAGAATAATCACTCATATTATGGAACTATACCTACCATAAATCTAAATGAAAATATTATTACTCTAACTCTTGATGAGACAGAAGGGGCATAAGGATACAAATTTGCGACCACCAACATTCTAGGGTTAACAGAGCAAAGAGATAATTTAAGTTCCCATTATCTATGTAGTTAAATACTTATAAAAAAACTTTACTGACACAATGTCCAAAAAATTTAGCTTCGTGGAATGGAGTTGGACCAAAATGATTTAGAATAAAAAAGCTATAATAAACCAAGTTAGAAAAAAAGTAGAACCGTGTCTTACAGAGTTCTTGAAGAGACCAAAAATACTGAGAGATATAAACTGACAATTGATTCCTTTAACTTGATTCTATGCCTGGTCCTACTGCCAGAACCCCTGAAAGGGTGAGCCGTGTGAAAAACTTCTGAAACTAGATAACAAAAATACATTCAAAGTCTAAGTGTTGGACATGCTCCTTCTCCTTTCCCTTCTAAGCTTTGTCAAATTGATTCTTTGTTGCCTTCTCACTTGTGAGACTCCTATTCCTGGCATCTTCCTAAAGATCTATTGCTCTGTCAAATTCATATCCCTAACGTTGTTATGCCTACCTACTACAATGTGATAGTCATCCTAGACCCTCTCAATGCCATGGAGGACATGATCAATGTTACCTTCTTCAACTGGATGATTGAAATTGTTGTTATAAGTGACCAATTTCTGATCTAAGTTTCGCCTGGGTTTTCTTTCAGGGCCTCACCTGCACTGTTTTTTCCGTCTATGTCGAGATTATTATTGTCCCTAACAACTGTAATCGAGCCTGGCTCAATACATGAAAGCATTGGCTTACGATCTTCCTTCTCTTTTGCATAGAACATGATGTTGTCAACAGAGATCTCTGCGTTGTCGTGGGGCAATGCCTGGGGAAAGGTTACCTTGTGAAACTTCATAATACTTTGTATGTGTCCTTCCATCAACATTTTCCAGATTGGATCAACAATATATGCTAGTGCGTGGGCATGGAGATAGATGCCAGATAGAAGAGCCAAATCCGCAGACCAAGGATTTCTTGCAATTTTGACAGAAAATTGGTTTTTCTTCTTACTAGGAGGGGGTATGAAGGCCAAGGAATCTTGCTCAATCTTAGCAATTAACTCAGATTGCCCTTGGGGACAGACTGGATTCAATAGCTTCTTATGGTACATAAAATAACTTCGTATGAGTTTCTTTTACCTTTGCCATCCCAATATCGAGCTGAACTCCTTTATTTTCCAGCTTGTCTGCCACAACATTCTTTCTTGTTAGAATGTGAAAATAGGAAGCCTGAGTTTCTCCGGAAAATTGTTGAATACACATGTAAATTCTATTGGTTTTGACCATGCCTTTATTACTTTTGTTGTTCATTATATGGATTACTTGCTTTGAATCCCCAAATATTGTGACCTTTCTGATGGCAGGAAGCTTAACTAGGTGCATGCCATAGAACAACATAATCCATTCAGCTTCGTTGTTGGTTTTTCGACCTAGGCCCCAGGCGTAAGTAGTCACAACTTTTCCTCCTGGATCAAATATGATCCCACCCACTCCTGCTTCCCCAGGATTTCCTTTCGTAGGCCCATCGAAGAATAAGGAATGTGAGTTCAGACTTGCCTTCCACTGTGATAAATCCTTTAAGTATTTCTGAATTTCCCAAGTGTGAAGCCCAACCTTCCTTTTGTTTTGAAGAGAGTTCACAGGTATAAGGTCTTTGCACCATTCTCGATCTTCATTTGTTATTTTTTCAGAAGGTGAGGTGGTGATCTGCTTTGTGTTCAATGTCTCTTTTATTAAATTTTTCGCTTTGAAGGCAGTTCGTTGAGCATCTGTTTTTTTGTTATCAAAGACAAGCCTGCTTCTTGTAAGCCAAATTTGTCAGCAAACATTTTTTAGAGTTGTGTCCCAAATTATTCCAAGGATCTTATTTTTTCTTAGTTTTCCAGGATAACATCCTTTCATCTTGTCATCGTAGTGGTTATTGACCCTGGGAAAGCCATATTCTACCCACCCTTTCCTAGGAAGAAGGTCCAAACGTGTTTGGTAAATGGGCACTCCAGGAAAAGGTGCTGAGCTGGTTCAGAATTTTCTTGACAGAGATGACACCTTGAGGGCCCATGGATCCCATGTTTGCTAATGTTTTCAGCTGTTAAAATCTTATCTTTAGATAGAAGCCAGAAGAACGCATTGATTTTTGGGATGCAGAAAGAATCTCATACCTTCCTCCAATTTCTTTGTTGAGTGCCATTCCCAGAATTTTGTAGAGATTGAAATCCTTCTTTTACAGTGTAAGACCCAGAGTTCCCCCATCCTCTCAAATCTTTTTTACTGAGGCTAAGAGGGGCGATTCCGTGCAGGAAGTCCAGTTAAAGGAAACATAGAGATGCTCTAATTGTGAGGGAGGATTTAACCGAATCCATCATTCCAGTCACCCCTAGATCCCCAAACAACAAAGTATTTTAGGGACTTATAACCATGATGTTCCAGCCACCTACGGAGAGGGAGAAACTCAACATTAGAAGCAAGAGTGGGCCTTCCCAAGATGGAGCCTGTCCATATATTGATTTTACTACCATTGTCGGGGATCCAGTATATCTTGTCTTTGATTAGACCAACACCATTTTTAATCTAATTCCATATGGAAGTTCCTTTACCCCCAGGGGAGATCTAAGATTCTTTATTTCTTCCTTTTTATATATTTTTTCCTAATAGCCTCTGTCCACCATTCCTTGCCTCCTGCTATCATTCTCCATACCAACTTTGCCCCCAAATCTTGATTCACTTTCCCTTGATCCCTTATTCCAAGTCATCCATTATTTTTATTCTCGGTTACATCTTCCCAATTCACTAGATTAAACTTTCTACCCTACGTCTTACCTCCTTTCCAGAGGAACTTCCTAATTTCCATGTTAAAGGATCTGATGACTGCCTTTGGAGCCGCGATGATTACACAAGAAAAAATTGGATATGAGGAGAGTATTGATTTTATCAAAACCACTCTACCTACTAAGTTAAGCCAAGAGTTGCTCCATAGCTGCATTTTTTTCTTCATCTTTTTAATTAGAGGCCTCCAGACTGCAATCGTACTTTTTTTATTAATGATTGGAACTCCAAGATATATGAAGGATGTCCATTGTAGATTGACTTGAATTCCTAGAATATCTGCGAGATATCTAAGGGAATTTGGACTGCTATTCCAACCATACAACTAAGATTTGCTTTCATTTAGTTGACTATCGGAAACTTTTAAGAAGAGGTCAAGCATGATTTTGAGACGCCTAGCTATTTGGGAAGAGGCACTACCTAATATAATAGTGTCATCCATGATTTGTGCCTGGCTGATGGCATGAACCCCTCTTGCTATGATTATTCCTGGAATTGACCCTTCATTCCTAAGTCTGTTTAGCCTTCTACTGAGAGAATATGTGACTAGAATGTAGAGGAAGGGAGACATTGGGCATCCTTACCTAATTCCCCTTTGCCCTTGGAAGAACGAGGTGGGACAACCATTAATGTGAGGAGAAATCCATGGCTTGCTTATACAAGCCTTAACCCATTGAATGAAGGCTTTTGGAAATCCTTAGCTCTGCATGACTTGAAAAATATATGAGTGCCTTATCCTATCAAATGCATTTGCAAGATCTAGTTTGATTGCCATACTTTCCTCCTTGCGAGATTGACTTGAATGGATTGCCTCTTGCACTAGTGGGATGTTGTCATAGATCTGTCTTTCGGCTTTGAAGCCCCCTTGGTTTTCGGAGATTATATCTGGAATTACCTTCTCCAGCATGTTAGATATTACTTTCAAGATAATCTTATAAGAGGAGTTACACAATGATATTGGTATGAACCTTTTGATGGAGGACGGGTTTTGTTCTTTGGGGATTAGATCCAGGAACGTTGAATTCGCGGCACCTCCAATGCATTCCGTGGACTGTGACCAAATTATAATTTTTACAAGGTCTTTTTTGATAATATTCCAACAGCTTCTATAGAAATTGATCGCTTTTTTCCTTGTTTATCTATGGCTCATTGATTAAGCAAGGGAGAATTAATGTACTATTTCTTTATTAAATTTTATGAGTTGTGTATATTTTATTTATTTGTAGTCTATCATATGTTTTTTATTTATATTAAAATATTAATTTAGATTTTTATTTATGAGTATAGATTAGTTTATTTTGTCTTTATTTGTTCTTTTTTATAATTAATTATGTATATATTTTATTTTTTTATTTTGTTTATTAAAAGTTTACAATGTGTGTATATGTGTGTGTATATATATATAATTTTTTTATTTTTGCGTGGAGAGGCACTTTCTACAGCTCAAATGGGCGAGATGTGTTCCGTCTGTAACGGTGACGTGGCACATGGCACATGTCGGCTCAATAAAAATAATAATAATATAAAGTAAAAAAAAAAAATTATAACATGTTTGCTTATAATTAAAAAAATAGAAAGTATTACACTCATATAAATATACAACCATATTAGGGCAATACTCACAATCTTACAAACTGAATACTAAAATATTAGTAGTAAAATTCAATTGACTTGAGTAATAAAAAGAAAAAATATATATAACATAATGTTAGGAATAAAATACGTGATAGAAAATAAATTACAAAATAATAGCAATTATAATAACAACACTAGATTTACCTTAGAAAACCTCGTAGGTAAAAACCAACCTATATTTACTAAGGTTCTTTAAATGCAAATACAACTAGCAAGCACTGCCCACTAAAACCATGTGTCTTAAACCACTTACATCCTTGCTCATTCCCAAGTCAAGGTTAACCCTATTTTATATGGATTATTTTACTCATTAACTACTCTTAATATTCATTATTAGTTTTAAAGAAAGACAAGTAAAGAATTTTTTGGAAAACTATTTGATTATATGATTATTAATGTTACTCAATTTATTCTTTTAATGCTACTTACCCTATTTTGAAATTACTTAAGTAAGTTGTCATTTCCCTCCCAAGTAGGAATACTTATTAGACATTTCCGTAAGTTAAAAAGGGTTTGCATCTCAAGAGAACTTGATCCCTCTGGGGCGCTCGGTAAAGCCATAGTTAAAATGGATCTGCTGGGTAGAGGCATAGTTAAAATGGATCTATACTGGTATCCTTACACCAACACTGCTTGAGGCCTAGTTGGTTTTGACTTGAGTTTAAAGCAATTTAAAGCAATTTTAGGAAGTCTCTCATTTCCTATGTTTTTTATCTTATGCTTGTATAGCAGGTACCTAATTATAGCGATGCTCTAGATAGGAGAAATACCATTATCATTAATAAAAATTTTAGTACAAAAACTAGATGTTAAACATAATGGTAATGATAATGATAATTTTTAGTACAAAAATTTCATTAATGATAATGGTCTTTCCCCTATCTAGAGCATGGCTATAATTAGGTACCTCATGTACAAGCATAAGATAAATAACATGGGAAACGAGAGACTTCCTAAAATTACTTTAAACTCAAGTCAAAACCAACTACGCCTCAAGCGGTGTTGGTGTAAGGATACTATGGCTTGGTTAAACCATTGGGGCATTAATGAAAACGACATTTTGCAGAACATTGATAATGTCAAAAATATTATTACTTATAAGTTTAAAGAGAAATTCTGGTGTGAGGGAAATTTAGCGGTTAAGAGAAAATTAAGATACTATAAGGAGGTCATTAATCCTAACTTGAATGATCAGAAGTATCTCTCGGTAGTAACTAGCTCATAGAAGAAAATTAATATAGCCAAGATTAGAACAAACTCTCATGAGCTCCATAGCGAAACATAGTGCTGGTTTATTCCTAAAACTCCATGGGCAAAAATGGTTTTCCATCTATGTGAGTCTATGAGCGTTGAGGATGAAAATCACTTTCTCTTAGAGTGCCTTGCTTAAACCGACATTAGATTTAAGTTTCATAGTATTTTCTATAATACAAACCTTTATAACCTCCTAACTTGCCAAAACTGTAGTGAGCTTGGAAAGCTTCTTGAGCACACGAACAAGATTTTAAAGTAAACCAAGTATTATCCTTCTTAAGGTCCGATAAACCAAAGTTGGTCTCAGTGGACGTTAATCATCATCATCACTATCAATTTTATACACTATGTCATTAATGATAAGTACACAATTTCAATAAATTATTTTTCTCTATAATTGATTATAGTTCTAATCCAACAACTATACAATATAAAAAATTTAGTTTCCAAATAATCATTACTCATATAAAGAATAATCACTCATATCAATAACTAAGATAAATCTAAATGAAAATCATTATAACTCGAACTCTTGATCATATAGAGGGGACACAAAGATAAAGACATTTAGTGTTAACACATCAAAAAGGTGATTTAAATCCCCATTATCTGTATATTAAATACTTATAAAAAAATTTACTGGCACAATGTCCAAAATTTTTTAGCTTCGTGGAATGGAGTGGGACAAGAATGATTTAGAATATGGATTCTCAGCATTAACAACTATTTGAAATTGCACAGAATAATATGAACACACTATCATCATATCAAAATAAATTTTGCAACATTGTAAATTTAATACACTAGCACAATTACTCAACTTGTGGTTGGTAAACGTCGATAGGTTTAAATGTAAAAGCTAAATGTATTTACACTGGCTTCAACACTAAATAGATCAATCAAAAGATATCTAGGATGGATAAATGGTTTAATATGTAGCTTTAATGGTTATCACATATAACCAAAGCTACATTTAGCTTTTAATTAAACTAACTAAAACACGACAACCATCAAATACATCCCGGTTGTACACTTGTTACACTTATATTAATTTTGTTAATCTGCTAAAAAAATCCAAAATCATAGATAATATCTAAACAACTATCGACATAAATATACAAAATATGCTACACATTATATTGAAATCATAAACATTCAATCACGTAGAAATCATTAGACATTTTTTTGTTTGTTTTGCAAACAATATAAAAAACTCAGAGCTTATCTCTATATATACTAAAGTGTATCTATGTTAACAATATAAGAGATTGTCCATTATCTATGTTAACAATCTAAGAGATTATCCATTGTGTTGTTAACTTTTGATTTAGAGTGGGAATCTAGTGGATAGATCCTTTGGTTAATCCCTAGTGTGAGTGGCTTATTTTGGGATCTATTGTATCTGATATGTACATCGTTGAGGTGTGTTTTGTGGTTGGTATTTGCGGATGGTTGTTATATTCATGCTCATCTCGTCACTACGCTAGAGGTGTGTCTAGTGACCAGTTCTTGTGGGTGGTTGTTCCAACTATGCTCATCTCGTGATTTTTCTAGAGATGGATAGCTTATCTAGTATTTATATGTCTTAATAAAAGTGTGTGGGTTTGGGATTTGAGTTGGGTTTGTTTTTTTGGTTTCATATTTGGGTCTTTGTACAATGGAATCAGGGGATGACAGAGACTTGAAGGGTGGGTCGAAAGAAGATTAGAGATCCGATAATTGGTGGATTTAAGGAGTCATCTAAACAGATAACGTATAGAGGGGAATTTATTTTAGTCAGCACTCGGAGCTGCAACTTGGAACCGATGATTTGGCAAGGAAAAGTAGAAAATATAGCGTGTTGGAAGGCATAAGTGGCAGATCTAGGGTTTTGGTGGTCACAGGTTGTAGATCTAGGGTTTTGGCGAGCACATGTGGCAGATATGGGGCTTGGTGGGCACAAATGGTGGATCTGGGGTTTTGGAAGGCATGGGTGGAGGTACGCATGGGTGGGATCATATGGTGGTGAAAGGTGACACCTTTCATTGAGGGTTGACAAGTGGTGTCTCTACATAGTCGATTGTGGAAGTGGGGGTGGGTACTCTGATGTCGGAAAGGACTTGTCTTTCCATGATTTTGGGAAGTCGAAGGTGGCATGTGTTGAAATAATGTAACTTCAAAGAATATTCTACTTGTACGTAAC
Source organism: Pseudotsuga menziesii (assembly GCA_001517045.1). NCBI lineage: Eukaryota > Viridiplantae > Streptophyta > Pinopsida > Pinales > Pinaceae > Pseudotsuga > Pseudotsuga menziesii. The sequence goes on along the minus strand of LPNX010538085.1, from coordinate 925 downwards.
ATTATTCTTATTATTCCTCCTTCCGGAGATGTTACTGATGTAAAAGTCCATGTAAATATCATGAGGTAAACCCTCAAGTTGTAGGTCGGGTCAATAACACTCAGAAAAGATGATTATAATTATTATTGTGAAGTTTACCTAAGTAGTTCGACCCATTTAGTGTAAAATTCAGTTGGGAAGTTTAATATAAAGAAGGAGGCACCCTCCCTCATGTATACACACACTCACACTTGTATTGCGCAAGAGAGAAAGAATGAAAGACAGAGAAAAATGAGGACTGGTGTCTTTGGTGTTTTAGCTCTTATGCTTGTAAGAGCTTGTTATTTGGTCATTGCATACTAATGTATATTGAAAAAGTTATATTGAAAAAATAAAGTTATATTGAAAAAATATTTTGATACTTTTCTGGATTAATTTTTTACACACTGTCGACACGGTGGTCTTGAAAGGGCTACATAAGTACCACTCGACCTACCAGTAGACCCATTTTCCCGTTTATCTATGGCTCATTGATTACTATACTATAGACCTGAATCCAATTGTATAGTGCAACTCAGTCTTGATAGCTGGTCAGTTAAGCCAGAGAGAATTAATGCACTCTTTATTTATTAGATGACGTGTATACATTTTATAGTTGGTGAGTTAAGCAAGAGAAGTCATGCACCCTTTATTTATTAAATATGACGTGTATACATTTTAATAGTAGGTCAGTTAAGCCAGAGAGTGACGTGTATACATTTTAGAGTTGGTCAGTTAAGTTAGACAGAATTAATGTACTATTTCTTTATTAAATTTCTGGTAGTATGTATAAGTTTAACAACGGTTATTTTTATTTTTATTTATGAGTATAGATTCGATTATTTTGTCTTTACTAATAATATATATTTTTATTTATATTTATTATATGCTTTTTAAAAATGACTGC
>LPNX010538079.1:320263-476403 GCA_001517045.1 Pseudotsuga menziesii | reverse complement strand
GATATAAAGTGGTCCAAAGGGGGTAATGAGTCTGCAGCGGGACAAGGGAAGGCCATACAATGTGTGATTCACCTAGTGTGGTGAAATCCGCTATAACACCCCCCATACGCCGGGTTGCCAATAACACCACGGCTAGAGCTACCATCAGCTACAGCATCATGGATGATTTGGCCTGAACACTTGCCACCATGTCTGCTCTTGAGGTACTCAAAGTGTTCCCAATGCAGTGAAAATCCCTGCTAGCTGCCTTTAGGGCCGTAGACCCCTTTCACTCCAAGTTGATCACATTTAACACGGAGAATGGAGAACCATGAATGCCATCAACCATTTCCTTTCAAATCTTGGTGTCTATCCAGAATTTGGTTGTGCACCGGTGCATAGTGGATGAGGGGGAATCCACGTGCGTTATGTCTACCCTAGTTTGGAAGAAACTTGGATCCCCAATTCTGCAACCATCCTCCACAACTCTGTGGGCTTATGATGGCCATCCCACTAAATCCCAAGGAATCCTCCCCCATGTCCCCATCACATTAGCCAGGAAGATAGTTCTGATTGACATAGAGGTTGTCAATGCTCAATTGGACTATAACCTTCTCCTTGGAAGAAGTTATATGTATGCCATGAGAGTCGTAGCATCAACTATCTTCCGTCTCATGATGTTCCCCCACGAAGGGAAAATCGTGACGGTTGACCAACTGACTTATCACGATTCGCAAGGGCTAATGGCACTCGCCAACGTTATCCCTATTATCAACACCATTGATCTTCAAGGGATGACTAGACACAAGAATGTTATCCCTGCGGTCAACACCATGATTGACAACATACCAGCCTCCCCATTGTTGAATGTGGGCCCTGGGTTGTTTTTCGATACCACCATGATGGCTCCTTTCCCCTTAGTGTCACCACCACTGACACCAAACGAGACTATGTACTTGTGCATGCTCTCATCCAGCACCACTGCACCCAAAAAACAACCGCAGCCGCAGTCCCAACTGCAACCACAACACCGTCCGCAGCCGCAACATCAATAGCATCCACAACATCATCCGTAGCCGCAGCATTATGCGCAACCACAACCACAACCTCAACCCTACATACAACCATCAGGGAGTTATCTGGGTTCCTCTCTAGTCCATACAATTCCCTTCCTCTTTCCCCCACCTGGTGTCATGAGCAAGTCAGTAATGGCCACGCTAAACCTACCCAACTTTACATTGGAAATTCCTGTGTGGTATCTTGATCCACCAGCTCAACCACAAATGCCCCAGGTAGTATTGACCCCCATGCAACCCATTGTAGTAGAGTCTCATCCTCCACTCAGCCCGCAAAAACCAACCACCACACCTGCACCCGCACCACCCCACCCAAAAAGGGTCAGGGGAAAGAATGGTTTTATTATTATTATTTGGTATTGCATCCCTTAGGAATTTGTTGAACTTTTGAAACATTATCATGGTGATGGTTGAAGGTTTGGAACAATGGAAATGTGAGGTATTTGACTGTAACTTTTGGTTGTCATGAGGCCATAGTGACATGGGATTGTTTTTATATTTATTTTCTCCATCACTTTCCACTTATCCTCTCTATTTTGAGTATTAAGGTCAACATTTAACATTGCATGGGTATGATTGAAAACCTAAGTGGGATTAATTGTTAACAGGATGTGTTTCTTCCTTATATATCACATGTTTGAAAGTAGAGGAATCATGCCATGTGCACCTCGATAGAATAGTATGAACCCTTGTATGTTTTATTAATGATAATTTGGGTTTATTTTACCACTAGACTAGTATTTCTTTTTATATTCAAACCAATTGAGCCTAATTTATCTAGGTATTCGCTAAATTGAGGGGCCATGGTATTTTTATTATAGCATGACACTAATATAATCTAGTTGGAATATGTAGGTTTAGGATATAAATAACCACGACATGACCCTAACATGTATTAGGATTCAAGGATAGCTAGGAGTTGTACTGGTTTTGAAAGGGATGATGTTTTTTTTTTAATGTTTGTTTGCAAACATAAGAGAAGAATTTGGGACCCCAATCTTGATCGAATAATCAAAGAACATGTTAGTAACATCATCAGGTCATATTTTGAGCAAAAAACATTGATTACACAATATCAAATCCTACATGCATTAATAAAAATCCAAAATTAAATCACATAACAAAGTTGTCAAGTTTTCAAGATGTTTAACACACAAAGACACATGAGATATATCAAAAAATGTATCAAAATCATTCTCTTCATTTGGAAAATGAAGAAAATTTGATATTCAAGCTAATCATAGGCTGATTACAACTATTTTTGTGACACCAAGGATTTCAAGAAGTCAAATTGTGACAATAATGTCAAAATTGCTTCACGTTTCAAGAAGACTATTGTGAAGGCATCCTAAATTCAGGGCTTGTATAGATGGAAAAAATTGAAGATACTTATTTATTTACATTAATCCCTACCAAGATATACTTCCAAAATGTATTAGAGAGGAAGTGGTGTGGTTTTGGGAAACCCATTCTTGGTTATACCAAAGAAGGCACTTTTTGTGATGACGCTTATCTAGAGGCATGTTTGATGAGGATTGTAAGCACATTCTAGAGATGATGCAAGTTGAACTAAATAAGCAATATGAGATGTGATGTTTCCATAGTGTTCAAACATGGTGCTTCAATTCTTTTGGAAATTCACTGTGTTGAAGTTAGTGGGTGATCAAAGCATTTCGAGTGGAATCGCCACTCATCATCAGGATCCATTAGAAGATTACATCTACATAATGAAGAAGAAGGATTAAATAAAAGAGAAAATATTGATGAGGGTTGCAAAATATAGTCGTTAAGAATTTAAATTAAATTAGTTTAATTAAGATTTAAAAAAGGAAGAATAAGGCTGAGGTTTTACTAGAGATGGTAAGGTTCATATTTTGAGATAAAATAAAAAGAAAAAAAAATCCTATAAAATAAAAAATAAAAAGTTAAAACCCTTAAGTAAGGGAGAAAACTAGAATACAGATAAGGTCAAAAGTTTGGGTTAAATGCCTTAACTAAGGGATAAAACTAAAATACACATAAGGTCAAAAGTTTGGGTTATAAAGGAGAAAGAGAAGGGATGAAAAAGTTTTAATAAACAAAATAAAATATAAAAAATAAGAAATAAAGGATTTACTAAAAAGAAATAATTAGTTGGAAATTGTAATCAAATTAATTGAGGTCAATGCTTTTTGGAATTATATTAAAGTAGAATGACCAAATGGGGGTGGTGATTGGAAATTTTAAATTAACTTTATTTTATACGAAGAGAAAATTGGACATATTCACAAAGAAAAGAAACTAGAGTTATTTTATTAGACGTGTGTGTATATATATAATTTAGAAGGAATTAACTAGAGAAAGGAAGAAAAGGAGCACACTTCATAACATTTTAAACCAAAAGAAAGAGGGAAGTTTTATCAAAGTTAAAATGGAGAAAACTAGCAATTAAGAAGAAGGAAAATTGAAAGGAAAACAAAGAGGGAGGGTAGGGTTGTAATGGTAGGGTTGTAACTTTTTAGATAGAAAGATGATGGATGGATTGTTTCCAAGACTGACTCAATTTGTATCCATCCCCACAATTAAATTTATCGGAGTTTTTTTTCGATTTGGAGGGATTTTCTAATGAGACAAGACGAGTACTGAGCGGTGGAGGAAAGGATTTTGGTTTGATCAAGGAAAATATGATGATTGGTATTGAAACAATGTTCTACTATGGCAGATATTATAAGGAGGTTATGATTGGTGTCGGCTATGTGTTCTTTTATTTTATTTTGGATATGTCTTATGGTTTGTCCAATATAGGACTTCCCACAAGAGAAAGGGATTTGGTATACCACTTGGGATAGGAAGGGGCTTGATCGATCTTTAACGCTTCTAAAGAGTTGTTTTAGGGTCTTATGGGGTTTAAAGACAATTTTTATATTCTTTTTAATTAGGATTTTGGCAATGCGATCAGTAATTCTATGGATTAAGGGAAAGAAAAATGAAAGAAAGAGTCGAGGGAGGAATCTTAGTGGGGTGAGATTTAGGATGGAGAACTTATCGAAAGGTTTTATTTATGAGATAGTGAGGGTATCCATTGGCCTCATGGATTTAGTGAGATGGGATATCTCTTGGGCTAGATGGAGAGGATAAGAGAGAGGTAGGATCTCTCTCTCTCTCTCTCTCTCTTCAAATTTTATTCATATTCAAGTATATTCAATGTTTTACTCATAGTATATTCAACATTACAAATCTAAGTATATTCAAGTTTTATTCATACTATGTGGTTTTCTGATGAATTTAAGTATTAATTGCACATAAGATGCTAATTCATGCTAAATAATTGTGTGAGATTATATATATTTTAATTGTCAATTAAAAAACAAATTTATTTAAATATAATAATGTTTTCACATGATTATCATAAGTGCAAATAAAATCAAAAGTTCATGTATAAAGTCTAAAGTCTAGAAAAAGTATTCATCATGAAACCTAAAAAATGATGGAGTCTATATATAAACTAAAAATAACAGATATATACAATTTAGATATACTACAAATAAAACATCAAGCTATTGTTAAAATGATTTATAATTGCTTAGAAGATATCTTGAGATAATTTGCCACTAGAATATCACTGAAAGAACAACATGCACAAAAACATTAGAACACAAGAACACAAAGATTTTCCTTGGGGAAACCACAAGGGAGAAAACCCCACAAAAATTCCTCAGTATAGAACTCAACCAGTGTAGGGTAAAACCCAGACAACAACAGATTCCTCCTTTTTGGTGCACCACTACTTCTCTCTCTTGCTAAAGCCAGCTTGAGTGAGTGAGTACAAATGAAGGGGAGCGCCTCCCTATTTATATTCTTCTGTTGACTTGACCTCTAACTTGGTGAGGCCAACTTCACTAGATGTCAAGGCCGACCTGTCCAACTGGACATTACAAATATAATTTATTATATTGACACTTGGGTACTAATGACCTGACTTACATTCGGAGGTTTACATTACATCCTTCAATGACTCTAACAAGACCAAACTCATCTCAAATAGGAGGAATACAATACAACTGCAATATCTTCCAAAGTTACATTATTTTAACATTTATTATCCCCACTATCCCAATGACCACCACCACTACCATGTTTCCTACATTATCCCCCCCCATCACCCCTATCACCATAGCCATTTCCACCACCATGGTCACTTGTACGAGTCCCCCAATCATCCATGTGACCATCACCACTACTGTCATCACTTACATTAGACCCCATATCACCATAATAAGTGTCAAAATATTCCACAACACGATCCATAAGAACTTGATCTAGCATTACATATTTTTCATTTACTTTACAAACAAGTTAGATAACTTTTAGTGAAAAATTAATGAGATGACTATATTTTTAAATTGTAACCAAATGGATCAAGTTACCTTAGATGATTCAAAGATAAATTTTGTGCATTGGATATAGGTATTTCTAGATGGACTTTGGGTCTATGCTACATGGAAAAATGAAATTATATGATTATTAAAAATCATGATTATAATTAAAAAATTTAATGAACATTTCAATATGACATTATATACAACTATTTGTATATATCCATACATGTGGACTAGATACTAGAATCCTTAATAGTGCTTCATTATGATTTGAAACTCTTGCATCCTATTTATGTACCCACATCCCCATCACATCAATACCCCCTCTATAACTCAACCTTTGTGTAATTACATTAATGTGTAAATACTCAAATAGTAAATACATGTACTATAATCATTGTTTTTAGGTATTTATGCATTTAAATTGTAATTGATTGAATTGAGGCACAAATTGTTCCTCTTCATCTAAGTGGGAATGGATTGTAGTGGATTCTCAGGAACATATATGTTCCCAACATTAGGAAGGGGATTAGGGCCATCAAAAACACACTTTCCTCCATCCATCTAAATAAGGGACATGTGAAGAAAGGATGAAATAAACAATTGTAAATACGTAAGAACATACATAATTTATTTTAAATTAAAGTTTTAGTATCCAATCATAGACTAACCGAGCCTCCTCCATTTTTTGCATGAGGATGAGAAACCAACCATTCACTACTATAGATCTCATATACTAATGTGGACATATACATGTTATATAAATTTTTTTTTACTAATGCATTGATTCCATATGTATCAAAATTGGTAAACCGATGGCTAAGAAAGATAATTTAAGAACATTATAATGTACAAATATATAGTTCACCTCTAGGAACCATTCTATAGATCTTTTAAAATTGAGAATATACATCCTATTGAGAATATACATCTTATTCACTGATATAATTCTACAATAATTGCTTAGGCAATAATAAGGCAATTTTCTCATAATTGGTTTAATACAACTTGGTCTCTTGAGAAATGGGGGGTGGTGTATATCTCTCACCAACTAAGGAAACTTAAACATTTCCAAACGTAGTGTGAATGGTTTCTTCCCTCACATCCCAAACCTCAAATCTATGCTATGATGGCTCATCTAACTCCTAGGTTAAAACTATAATCCTTTAAGGAAATGTTACCAATATTGGAGGAAATCATAACTACATCCCTGGCCGTTATGATCCCTGGGAAAATCATAACTACATCCCCTCTCGGAAGCATAAAACCATGATGGTCTGATAAGTTTTCTTTTATTTATATGCTTGTTTTTGTAATTGAATCCATTAAATGGATAAAAGTATTCGAAGAAGGGTGTGGTTTCTTTCTTGTGGTCTAGTACCTTAGTGATATAATGTTATAAATTATTGTGGTGAAGATTGTGTAGAAGAAATAAGGACAACATACATGTTTCATTGAGTTTCTTTCTTTTCACACCTTCTTCTCATTCTAAGTATTTAATTTATAAAGTATTGGAAATTGTGTCTTTCAAATTGTTTGATTTTTAATCTACTGATGAAGTCACAAACCATTCACCAAATATCTTTGTATTGTACAAATATGTACAAACCCTTTAAACACTCATGTAATAAAATAAAACAACATAATGCATAGACATTAATGGCTAAAAGACCATAGAACAGTAGTGATGTGTTGAGTAAACTAAAACATTAAAAATGATAGCAAGAAGAAATTGGTAAGATATGTAAAGAGATGTGTGTATGGGAAATAAGAACACCTAAATTCAAGGAACTCATAATGTTAACACCAACAATTGTTCACCTAGCTCTCTTTTGTACAAACCATAATTATACATCATTATCCCACCATTATTTTCTCCATTTAACCTTCACAACTAAAATCCCACCAAATATGGTCCAAAACATTATTATTTCTTCCTCCATAAATGAAGGGAAGTTGAGAATTCATTGTGACATATCCCCACTCTCTCCAAGAAGGACCAAAAAACCCTAAAATGAGAAGGGTTAAAAACCATGGAAAAATACCATGCACAATAAAATACCATGGGTTAAAAAACCTTGGATCATCCTATAAATACGTTGTGAAGGTCTCCCCCAAAACACTTTTAGCCACACTTTTGGTCACATCACATATCATTGCTTTTGGTCACTTTCCATTGCTTCTCCATTTTTTCCATATCATTCCCACAGTGTATGTTGAGCTTGCTCCATACCCATTTGGATCCATTTTCCCCTATTTGAAAACCATAAGTGGAGATGATAGGAGAACTTAACCGTGGAGCTGACGGACCATTTCCTCAGATGAATACAGTGGCCCACATTACATAAAGGTATGGTTGCTTTTGTTTTCATTAGTTAGTAGAATATATCTAAACAAATAAAAAATATTGGTATTGTTGTTATCATCTATTATTGCAAGTCGAAGTTGATATATCCTTCACACCATGAACTCTACCCTATGATCTGGTCAATCTAGGGAAGGTTCTTTTGAACGTAGCAAGGGATAAATCCCCACTACACTTTTGGTGACTCCACTCACTCGATACTTTCAGATATTTGTTTTTGCAGGTGTTTCTATTGGTTTGTTATACTTGGGTACCTTTAGTCATCACATATATGACCCCATTGTGGAATATACAAGCCATTCTTTTCTCAGTTGCTTCCCCCCACCCAAGCTGAAAGACTTTTCTTCAAAAATCCTCACTTACGGCCGAATCGCACTTATCCAACAGAAAGATATGACTAGGTTGCACCTTTTTTCTCGATAATCATGACCTAGGTCATGCCTTTGGTTCCGATAAGTGTGACCTAGACCAAAAATCCAAATCGCACTTGTTACGACTCCTGAAGTGACCCCGGTCACTACTGTGACCCCGTTTTGTGCGAATTGTTGTGCAAAAACGTCTGTTTTATGCAACCTAAGTCTATCTGTTTATTTTCTGTCCATATCACGACTGTTTGAAATTTTTTGTGACCTCGATCACACCTATTTCGTCGACAGACACGATCTATATTTTTTCAGTCCTTTTCAATGTTTGAGATCCTTGTTTCAGACCCCCTATCTGTGTTCTACCACTTCTCGACCAGTTTCTATCTAGATCTAATCCATTACAAAAACCTTGTTTCTTTTTTGGTCCTATTCACCTTGTATGTGATCCCCCTTAGTTGAGCTTGGTAGTTGAGACCCCATGTGTGTTTCCTACAACTTGGTAAGTTCCTTATGTCCTCATTTACTTGTGTACCTTTTATTTTATGGAAGAAGTAGTTATTTTGCATGATATTTACTGTTATTTATTTGCATTTTTGTCTCGGTCGTGATATCGTTGGAGTTTATACACATGAATTGTGCACACATCTCACACCCTAAAGTTAAATGCTTGGATCATGACCCCAAGATAGCCTGAAAATTAACTTAACTCAACCAAAATTGTAACCTCATTTGAGGACAAAAACAATCTTCTAGTTAAGTTAGGACATTGGGGATCGACATCCAAATAACACCCCTTTGTCACTTACATTTGAGACACAGTTGTTGTCCATTAGGATACCAAAATCCTCCTGTACTTGGTAACATGGTCAGGATGAGTCTATCAGGGGGGCACACTCTACGGGAGTAAGCCACAATGAAGGGGTTTCGGAGGTCAAGGTGGAATACCACACTCCATCTTGCACCGAAGGATAAACCTTCATAGTCCTCCTCGTGCATGTCGGAGTATACTAGGCGTTGAGGGCCAAATGGATGAAGTGTCAGGAAACCACTACGGATGTGTCATGAATGAGGTATCCTAGTTTCCTTTCTTTCTAGGGATCTTATACCTGAGGTCCCTCTTAGTAGTGGGATTCTCTTAGCATATTGTTTTTCTATTTCGTATTGTTTGACTAGGATTTCACCACCTTGTAGAGGATACGATTTGTGAGGAGATTCTAGCTTGTAGCTAGGATTTTTCTTGCACTCATACCCCTTAGGTTAGTGTGTCATTTTATTTCTAGGTAGTGTTTCTTGTTGGTTTTCTGGCCACTTTATTGTAGACTCACTTGTTGTAACACATTGTTGCATTTTTGTTTTAGAGCTTACTTTTGTCTTGTGAGCCACCATTTTTTATCTCTCCTTCTTCACACACGATTGTAGTTGGGTTTTTGATCCTGCATTTGACACTCTTACGCCTACATTCATTACACAACACACCATCACGTCATCATTGCTGCACCACTCTACTCACATAGACTTAGGGGGCACACCCTATAGTTCGGTTCCTTGAACCGTCAATGTCAGATCCATAATCGACATCATTCACCACCTTAATATCCATATGTTGCTTCTGATTTTGATTTAGATTCCTATCAATCTGAACCTACCTTGTTCACTGCTCCATATAGCCCCATGGTTGGTGCACCTCCTAACCCCTTTTAGGGAGGGACGATTGATAGTAGACTTGTTTCAGTTCCACCCATAATTCCAGGTATCCCTTTTGTCATACCTATAGGTCCTGGTCCTAGTGGGCCCCTTGCCACTGCAGGCATTGTTGTGGGTACGCTACCCACTAGTGGTGGCCCCACTCTAGCCACCGTGGTTCATACCATACCACCATTCATGCATGGGGTAATTGGACCTTCTACTACCATTCTGGATATTTCTGCTATTCCACTGACTACTCCTATTGTCATAAGTCATCCTTACCCATGGGAGCTACATTCCCTCTATCACCAACACCATTACTGGCTTTACCTGGTCTAGCTTAGTTCTTAGTCTGTCATTCATGGAAAGACTCAATCTACCTAATTTGGCACGGTTAACCAATGACACCACTCGTCATAACCCACTATGGCCTCCCATTCCTACCAAAATCCCATCAGACATCCCTAAGTTTCAAAAGCAAAGGAGGGAGAAGACCCTCAAAATCACATCATTCCATTCCACTTATGATGTTCATCTAACAACATAATGGATGATTCTATCTGATTGTAGTTAATCTAGCACACACTCACAAGTGTTGTGGCCAAATGGGATATCAAAATTCCTCATGCCACTTATCCATACTTTTTCTCGTTAGCCTCGATGTTCCTCCAATACTTCCAGTTACTCGTTCATTATAATGAGGGCATATAAATCTTATTATCCTATAGACAAAACAAAACTACCCGTATCACGGATCATATCCATGAATGGCGTCGTCATCTTAGTTTGTGTAATATCCAGTTAGATGAGCATTTGCTTGGATTGGTTTCTCAAAACCTTACTCCCCACCATCACTAATGATGTTGCATTTGAGTGCCCATAAACAGAGAAGGAAGCCATCCCTAAGGCACAACAATCTGATCTCATCTACGCCCAATCGGGTTATCTATACACCATCATACCTGATGCTTGTCGGGTGTTATAACATCTAGATTAATTCACCTAATATTTAATTATTGACTCGGGTTGGTAGGCTTATATTTGACACAAACTATATCTGAAGGTAGATGGGTTCCTATGGTGTTGTGGAAATATTTTAACAAACAAAATATCGAAAGATCTTTCAAAATGAAAAACTGAGTCAAACTCCTAAGAATTCAACTATTAAGGTAATTGAACTGGAACAGAATAATAAACTAAATAATTGATAATTTAATTTATAAGAAAATAACTTTAAACTGAAAAAGATACAATCAACAACTAACTTTTCAAATAGGAAACTAGGGTGCAAGTAAGGCCTAACTTATAAGCAAGTGGAAAACTTAATAAAAAGAAACAAGTAGAAAACTTAATAAAGAAAGCTTAATAAAAGAAACAAGTAGAAAACTTAATAAAAGCAACAAGTAGAAAACTTAATAGGAATATCTTTGAATTATTTCCTACAAGTCTCTTTCAGTAATCACATAATGAAAAAGGAATAGTCTACAAAGTACTAGTATATTTTTCTAAGGACAACAAATCTAATACTAAGTTTTACATGCAAATGGATAAATTGATCCAAAGGCATGAGCACAAAACAATACAACAGTAAAAAGAATCAGAAACAAGTTGAAGAAACAAAACACAACATAATTCAAAACATGTTCAAGGTGAAAAGAGGTAGGGATAAGGATAAAACTTTAACAAATAACCTAAAACAATCCAACTTTAACTTCGATGTTAAATATAACTATCATATAACTATTTTAGTCAAAGCATACTTCAAATGATAAAGAAACATAACTTAAAACAATTTCAAAACACATAAAAAACACTAAAAACGAAACTATGGGCTGAATGACAAACTAAACTATAGGTCTGAAAGGGGTGACTGAATGGCAGTTTAAACAGGTTGTCTGAATGACAGTATGCACAATTAAAATAACAGAAAATAACCTAAATGATCTAATCTTCAGTTGAAGTTATGCACATGTAAATACAATGTAGGGAGGCAGTAAATAAACTTATTAATCAAATTTGATAGTGGAATGAACTTAAACAAATTCATAAAAAAGAAATCATTATGTATTAATAAACAAACTAGAATTCAAATTGTGCAAACTTAAAACATAAATGAAACAAACAGAATTTAATTTATTCTAATATTGATAAAAAGAAGTCTATTCTATCTACTTGCAAATAAAATTGAACAATAAACTGGAAATGAAATAACTGAAAGGAAATTTGAAAGCAAACTATGCGCGCAGCTAGTTATTTAACTTTAGAAATAAAATGCATTACAGGAAATAAATGAAATAAACATTTACAACAATCTAATAAAAATAAACTAAACTAGCTACAACAGAAAGAAGAGAACAAAATTACACAAAATAATGAACCTATGGTTGATGAGGGGCCCTTTCAGCAATTAGGGGTGGTACCTGGCTAACTCTTACATGAATGCAATCATCAACAACAAAGAATAAAACTCTTATTAAAGAATATGGAAAAAAGTACAGGGTTCTTCTCTTCCGAAAATGACTATTTAACTAATGAAATGATCAACTCTTTAGCTCTGTGCATGGAGGTGTTTATATACAATGTTTACAGGGATGAGCAAGTCGACCCCTTAGTGGTCGAATGCTCTCTAAATTTAGTCAACCATTATGGCATCTAACAAATCAAACTTGAACGTACTACACCATTCCTTCTCCTTCGCACGTCGGCTCTCTTCATTGCGTGATTTAGCACATATGCTCCTTCATTAGCGTGAATGGTGGAGTGGTGTTGAGCAGAGGAAGCATGACGGTGTCTTCTAGAATGGGAGCTTCTCCATCACCCGAACGTGTGGAAAACAGGTAGTTTGCAGACTGTTTCAACATCTTAATGCCTGAAATCGGTTTTCAACAGCGCGTGGTTGGTTTGGTGAACTGAATGATGAGTTGGACCGTGAGCTGGATATGCTGTGCGCATATCTAGGATGAATGCAATGTATGTTTGCTAGTGCGCTAAGGACTAAGGTATGAAATAACATCATTTTAATATCTGAAAACCTGCCAATTAGTATCGTGCAGCAAGCTGGATGATGAGCTGGACATGTTGTGTGCATGGCTAGCTGAATGCGTGTTTGTTGTTGACTCATCCAAAAAGACTTTATAACCTGCAAAAAAATATACATATAAATTAATATATCAAATGCACTTCAAACAATGTCAATTTTATTCAATAAAATCATAAAATGATAATAATACATACATTCATACCTGAGGCTGAATAGTGATCTGCGTGACATAAAATATGTAAAAATATAACAAAACATGTGTTTAAATGAGTAATTTAGCTGCCAAAAATGATAACAAATCTAGGATCAACATTCCCCCAAACCGGAGAAATGCCAGGTCCCACTGAGCAAAAAGAAAAATAACTTAGGAAGAAGGCAAAGATGCACTAGCAGCTGCCTTCGACTTGGCAGATGAAGGAGGTGATTTAAATTTCAACATTTTGGTCTGTGCTTTCAAAATAGCATGTCTTTCATGTCAAACTTTGTATAAAAATTAAATTGCTTTGTTGAGTTCTTCAACATTCTTGATTTAATAGCTCTCAGGTTCAAAACAATTGGGCATTGTTCAACAGTTATGATATAGAATATTTTTGTAGAGAGTGTAAGAAGAAAATGGTTAAAATAGCTCTACAGAAATAATGAAAATAAAAAACAATGTAATAGCAAGAAGTTCAGCCTGTTTAAGAGATCATGCTATCATAGGGAACCTTGAAACGTATGCAATTAACGAACATATGCACTAATGGATGAATTCATAAGGTTTGAAATTAATTCAACCATGTCCAAAGTAAAACTTTGGAGAGGTTGAACATATGACACAAAGGCATAAATCACATTTTCAATAACCTTGATTAACAAGAAGATTGATTATTTGATAAATTACATGCATGATTGGGTAAGAGGATAAGATTAACAACAGTGAAATGATGACTAAAAACTTTTGCATTGACATGGAGGTGAAAACTATTTTCCAAAAAACAAAATTTGGTTAGCAAATTTTAATCATAAGTGTTGTAATATCACAATGTTTTATTCAGATCGTTATTTGGTATATCATTTGGACCTTCATTCGATCCTTCATATCAATTTTTCTGTGAAAATATGCTTCATGCTATATCCAAATTCCAGTGCTTACATTATCCTCAAAATACTTATCATTTGTTAGAGATAAATAGATCTATCATAAATAATGAAAAATAAAAACAATCTAATTTTCCCAATCCTTCCCCCTAAACCAAAGATATGTCGTGTTCTCAAGCCATACAAGAGAGAAGAATTGATTGTTCCAAATAATGAAAATAAAGATTTCTATCATGTTGTTATTATTATTTTGTAAGAAAAAGAAAAGCTAACTAGTAAATGGAAATGATTCAGATATGTATATTCATGAAAAATATAACAATGCTTAGAAACACCACTTGAATGATAATAATATAACCAAAATAATGCCATAGGAAAATCTAGTCATCCATGCCTCATTTTAAATATATTTTGTCATCATAAAATATTTTAAGTTTACCCCGAAGTGTGTGAAATTTATAGCTATGGGTCCCATTTCTAGGATAATGACATCCTAGGTATTTGTTAAATTAGATGGCTAGGGTCAATCCCAACTTATAGCCATTCTCAAATGACATTATAAACAATTGGTCGTGACATATTTATTGATAAATTCTAAAAAAAATCTTTATATTATCATTGTTTTACGAACTATGTGCATAGTGGTGTATTAACCGTATCTCTTTTACTCGATATTGCCCCTGTGCTAGCAGGCCTGTTTAGTACCCCGAAGGGTTTATCTCAGTACCATGTAAGCATAGTCCCACTGCAAACGAGCCTGTTCAGTACCCCAATGGGTTTACTTGCATTTATCGAGCATCCGTGTTTTAAGTTTTTATTTAGCATTGACCCACTGCCAGTAGGCCTGTTCAGTACCTCGGTGGGTTTTCCTTGTATAATGATATTAAATATATTGAATTCGATTGGTACTAGAGTGTGTTAAGTCCTACTAAACACATAATTCAATAAACTTATAATTAATTTCATAATGGCCTTAACCATAGATCATGTCAAAATAGAATAACTTAAAGTTGTTCTTTAACCTTACAGTCCTTCTTCTTCATAAAAGAAAAGTAATGTTCCCCACATGAAAAAATTCCACTTACTTTTGAGTTATAAAAAAAATACTTGAGAGACAAGTTTTGATAACAAGTATAGGATGAAATAGTGATCCATAGGTGTAAGATAAGATTGTGAAAAATATAATAACAGAAGTAGGTCTTTCAAGCAACTGTTTAAAAGATCAAATCAGAAATATACATGTCTGAATCAAAATACCAAAAGCCTTATGAATCATAGAATAGCTAGTTAAGAATGATATACAGAGGATTGTAATTTTTTTAAAATTTCACTATAAGTTGTAAATTTCAAAAGTACCCTAAGAAAGGTTAAGATACCTAATAAGTGTTTTAGCGTACTTCCCTTTTCCAAATAATACTCTGTTAGCTGCTTATAGAGATAATGTACTTGTAATCAAGCTGCAAAACCACTTGTTAGATGATTCAATTTATTCATGAAGACATATATAATATTATAAAAGAAAAGAAAAAGTCCCTTGTAAACGATTTGTCAGAGATGACTCTTATTTATTCAAAGAAACAAACACGTATTTACATATATATACAAATGATGATAACCCAAAATAATTTTTTAAGGATCGAGAGGAGGAGGAATAAATTCTTCTTCAACTAATTCCATTTCATTCTGCTGCAAAACATTTTGTATGAAATCATGTTTAGATGTTGGTTGGTGATAAAGTCCAAGTCTGTGTCTATTGACTACAAAGGAAACTTGTGAACCATTAATTGTCTTAATTTTTACTTATCCATTGTCAGAGGCTGTAACTACTTCATATGGTCCCATCCAACAGGTAGTTAATTTCCCTTTAAAATTTTTAAACTGCGAGTCGAATAGTAGTGCCCAGTCTCTAGTATTAAACTGCTTTTGCTTAATAAATTTATCATGCCATGTCTTTCGTTGATTCTATATTAGCATTGTTCTTTGGAGTGCATCTTGTCTAATCTCATCTAATTCATTAATCTGTAATATTTGTTGTTTCTGTGCTTCATCCAAATCCATGCCTAATTATGCTACCATACGAAAGGTTTTAACTTGAAATTCAATAGGTAAAAGGACTTGTTTGCCATACACTAACTCATAGGGGGTATGTCCGGTAGTGTTTCTCCATGTTATCCTATAGGCCCATAAAGCCTCTAGAAGTCTGTCTTCCCAATCCTTATGATGTAAGTGAATGGTTTTAGTTAAAATGGCTTCTAATATTTTATTGGTTGAATCTACTTGACCATTAGCCTGAGGATGATAAGGTGAAGAATTGCAATGCCGGATTCCATATTTCATAGTAAGTTCTTTCATTAATTTAGAAGTAAAGTGAGAAATTGGTTTGTGACAATTTTTCTAGGTACACCAAACCAGGAAAATATTTCTTCATATATGAATTCTACCACTGATTTCTCTATGGCCCTAAACAAAGCTTTAGCTTCTACCCATTTGGTGACATAGTCCGTGCAAACCAGGATATACTTATTTTTACAAGACATGGGAGAAATTGGTCCTACAAAATCAAGATCCCATTTCTCAAAGGGTTCAATCATGACTTGGGGTTGTAGGGGCATCTGATTAGATGATGTAGGTCTACCCATTCTTTGGAAACTATCACATCTTTTGACATATTTGGCAGCATCCTTAAAAATGCTTGGCCAATAATAACTAGAATGTAATACTTTGTATGTCATCCTATTATCAAAAAAATGTCCTCCACATAGTCCATCATGGCATGCATGGAGGATTTCTGTCATTTCATCCTCCCGCACACATCGTCGAATAATAAGATCTGGACCAGTGTGGAAGAAATCATTATCAACCCAAGAATAATTGAAACTCTGAACTATAATACGACACTTCTCATGTCGAGACAAATGGTTTGGTATTTTCCCAGTTGCTAAATAATTGGAAATATCTATGAACCAAGGGTTTTGAACAGATGCAACAAATATATGTTCATCAGGAAAAGTGTCATCAACACGTTTAGTACCGTCTTCACGTTGAATATGGGAAAGGAAATCTGTTACTAGATTTTCTTTACGAGGTAGGTCAATAGCAGTGATGTTAAATTCTTGAAATAGAAGAAGCCTCCGGGTTACTCTACCATTGGTGATTGGTTTATTCATTAGAAATCTAATGGTGGAGTGATCGGTATGCACAAAAACTTCGTAACCTGTAATGTAATGGCAAAATTTATTAATAGAATAAACTACTACCAGAAATTCTTTTTCAGTAACAGTATAATTTAATTCGGCAGGAGTCAAATTCTTACTAATAAAATAAATAGCATAAGGAGGTTGTCCCTCTTTTTGGCCCAGGAATCCTCCTATGGCCGTATCAGAGGCATCGGTGGATATATGAAAAGGAAGGGACCAATCAGGACCCCTAAGTATTGGTGCCACCAATAGTTTATCTATTAAAATTTCAAAAGCATTTTGACAAGATTCTGTCCATTGGAATTCTACATCCTTTGTAAGCAATTTAAACATTGGTGCAGCTATTTTAGTGAAATTTTCAATAAAAAGCCAGTAATAGCCTGCATGACCAAGAAAGCTTCTTACCTCTTTCTGAGTTTTGGGAGAGGGAAGTCCAACAATTACTTTGATCTTAGCAGGATCTACCTAATTCCTTGGGAGGAAACACGGTGTCCTAAAACTATACCTTCTGTCAGTAACATTTTACATTTTTCATGACTAAGGGATAAATTCATTTCTTGACATCAGATCAATACCTTCTCGAGGTTATCAAGATACTATTGAAAAGTATTACCATAGGCTGTAAAATCATCCATATATACCTCCACACAGTCATGTATAAGATCATAAAATATTCCTAATACTGCTCGCTGAAAAGTGGCAGGTGCATTACACAAGCCAAATGGAAAAACTCTATAAGCGTATGTTCCCCAAGGTCATGTAAAAGTGGTATTGTCTTGATCTTCAGATGCTATTAAAATCTGGTTGTAAACACTATATCTGTAAAGAAAGGAAAAATGTTGTTTACTTGACAGGGTATCTATCACTTGATTAATAAAGGGTAAAGGAAAGTAGTATTTAATTGTGGCTTTGTTTAACTCTCTAAAATCAACACAAATGCACCACTTCCCTGTGACTTTCTTCGGGACTACCACTAAGGGAGACACCCATTTACTATCAAAGATAGGATAGATGAAACCAGTAGTGAGGAGTTTTTGTAATTCTTCTTTCACTATATCCTTTAGAGAAGGATTCATCCTCCTCTGTGGCTTCCTTACAGGTGACATGTTTGGATCCATATAAATATGGTGAATACAAGTGCCAGGGTGTATACCCTTCATATTAGTGTATTCCCATGAAAATTCTCCCGCTTGTTTTTTAAGAACTTTAAGCATCTGTGCTTGTTGGTTTTCACATAACCCTGCGTTTATATGTAGGAATTTTTCAGGGCCAACCTCACAAGGTATGGTATAGGGTATTGTATGCTCTTCAATAGTAAAGATACAAGGTGTTTCTGTAAAAATTGAGAGAGCCATATTCTCTTGAAGCTCATCTCCAAAAATCTGATCGAACTGAGCAAAAGACCGAGGAAGATCTATACAAGTTATTGAAGAAAGAAACTAATTTAATACATTCTCAGTGGTTTGCTCCTGAAGTGCCCAAGAGAAATCACTAGGGAAAGAGAGATCATAAAATTATTCATCCCTGAAAGAAAAATCTAACCACCATGAGTTTTCATTTATTGGTTGTGCTAGGGGGTATAATNCCATCCCTACATCCTATAAAAGCATTTGCAGTAGCTAACCATGGTCTTCCCAAGATAATAGGATGCCCTTTAGAAGGATCCTTTGATTCTACAACCATAAAGTCGCCATGGTATTCCCATGAGGCTACTGATACGATAATGTCATCCAGGACTCCAGTAGGTTTTACCATAGTATGATTTGCTCTTTCTAGGATGGAAGGAGTAGGTCGAAGAATTTGTCGTAACTGTAAAACTCCTAAGATTGTGGTGGTCATTGTATTGATAGTGGATCCTCAATTGATTAATGTATTTTCTATGGTGGTGTTGTTTATAATTACAATCACTAATGGGGCTCCTGGATTTGTATATTTTGTAATCTAGGACTGATCTATCATACATTCAGACATCTCTCCTATAACATGAATTGTGAGAGGGTCCTTTTTCTTCTTCCCTAAGCATTTAATGCATAGTTCCTTTATTACCTTGCTATATATTGGTATGTCCTTGATAGCTTGTAATAAAGGAATTTTGACACAAATATTCTTTAATTCATTCAAAATGTCATACTCCAGATGGCCTACAGGTTTTTCAATCACTAGTCTTTCCGAGAATGGAGGAATTCTTTGCTCTTGAATAGATCCTTGCAGAGGATGGGGGTGTACTGGAACCTTCGAAATGTTCACATCCTCCAAAATAGCATCATTCATGGGTTCATTTGAATCCTCTTCTTCTTCATGTTCTTCATTAATGATGACTGATGACTTGGGTTTGTCATTCACAACTCTTCCAGATTGTAATTGAATCTCATCTACAGGTACAGTCCAAATAAGGTATGATGGAAGAGTTTGCAAATGAATGTTGTTAAGAGCTTGAGTTGGTTTATTATTTGAGATAGGTATCAGTTGTGCATGTAATAATGTCAGTCAAGAAGGATTTGTGTTCTGGAAGTGATGAGGTTGTTGTGTGATGAAAGGAACTGGAGGTACAAATCCAGGTGAAATTTGATGGAAATTTTTTTGGTGCTGAGGATAAGGATGATTAGGTGTAGGGAGAGGTTGTGACTAAGGGTATGGTTGTCCTCTCCACCCTTGTGACCAATATTGGTACTACAGAAATTGAGGAGGAGGGTACTGAGGTGGCCAATTCTTCCAACTTGAATTGTTCCATTGTTGAGGTGGTTGATACGGAGGATAATAGAGTGGGGGTTGTGGTGGAAAGTTTTGACATGCTAGTTGATTGCTAGGTTTCTAAGGAGTCCTCCTAGATGTTTTACCTACATCCCCACTCTTATAGATGGCTTGAAACCCAGGAAAGGATGGGCAGTTATCTGTCGGATGCTCTTCTATACATATGTGACACACAGAGATGTTGTTTAATTGACATTCCCTTTGGGTATGTTTGTTCATACATCTTGGAAAAAAAATGCTCATTTCTGCCCTTTCTTCATCCTTCCTTTTCTTGTCTTGGAAAGCATCTAGTTGAGAACCCATTGCTCCTAAGATATCAGTCTTGAAATTCTCCAATAGGTTTCCTAACTCTATCCTTGTAACTCCACCTGAACTGGGAATGTTTCCTCTTACATTTCTACTATAAGGCTCTCGAAAGTTTTTCCCGAATTCCCCCCTACTTCTAGAATAATTTTTACACATCTCACCAATTTGTGCAAAGGTTTTATGAGAAATATCGTGAGCTTCCATGAGATTAAGAATTTCTAACAAGTCCTTGTAGATCCCTTTAAGAAAAAGTGTACATATTGCATCTTCTTGGAGGTCGCTATATTTTTATTTCTGTAACGTATAAACGAACCTATCAAGATAATCCTATAGGATTTCCTCTTCAATTTGTTGTATCTTGAATATACCATGTCGAGATTCCTTAGGTTTGCGGTATTCTTGATATTTTCGCAAGAATGAGGTTTTCATTTCATCCCAAGTCCTGATAGAAAATTCACCTAATCCCATGAACCATCTCAAGGAAAAATATTTTAGTGTAGCGGGAAAGAGTTTTAGTTTGTGAGCATCTTGTAGATAATTATAACTCCTACAAAGGATATTGAACTCAAACAGAAATGTGTCCAGGTCCTCATTACTTTTCCCATAGAAATTCGGTAAGGAAGAAGGAGGGATTTTTTCATAGTTACATCCTGTATAGTGTCTAAAATAGGGAACCCAAAGGTAGCCTTGGTTTGGTTTTCCTGTTTTCCTTTGTCATTTCTAAATTCATCATGATATTCGTTTTCCCCCGTCTCTCCATATAAGCTGGATTTTTAACGTAGATATACCTAGGAGGCTCCTTTCGAGGTGATAATGGGGTGTCCCAATGTTCTTCTTCGGGAGATATCTTCCTCTAATCAACCGTGTTTTTATTAAATCCTAGAGGGACAATAGGTTCTACTTTGGAATTTTCAATTTGTGAGATAACTTGATATATAGAGGTTCCAAAGAGAGCTTTTACCTATGTAGGATCAACAAAGTCAATGAAGTTTGGATCTCCTACTAGTGAAAAAGTTGTGTTATTTGTATTCAAAACTAGTGGAGGATTAGAGATTCCTAGTGGCTAATCTTCTTGAACTTCCTCAGGGATGTGGTCCTTAGAGCCTCTTGTTGAGGTTCCTTCTCCCTCTATGGCTTCCCCAGTAAGATCCCTTGAGAGGGTCTCTTTAGGTTTTCGAGTAGAACTACCTCCAATAGGTGTCTTTTGATACCTTTCTCGTGAGTTAATAGTTGGGGAATTACGTCCCCTACGAAAGTTAGTAGAAATTTCGATAAATTTTCCTGTCTTAACAAATCTACCTTGAGGATCTCTAAGTCTACTCATGAAAAAATTTAAACTAAAGAAAAACCTATGCTACTATTACTACTGAATTTGGGGGCACCTGTTATAACAGATGCGTAGGTTCTTGCTTCTCGTCTTACTGCTCCCCCACCACCAGCCTATTACTAAAATTCATAAAGAATTATACTCTACCTTACAAAACAACTCCCTAGCATTGGCACCAAAAATGTCAAATTTTATAACGTCTAAATTAATTCACCTAATATTTAATTATTGATCGGGGTTGGTAGGATTAGAGTTGACACAAAATATATGCGAAGGTAGAGGGTTTCCTATGGTGTTGTGGAAAGATTTTAACAAACAAAATATCGAAGTATCTTTCAAAATGAAAAACTGAGTCAAACTCCTAAGAATTCAATTATTAAGGTAATTGAACTGGAACAGAATAATAAAATAAATAATTGATAATTTAATTTATAAGCAAATAACTTTAAACTGAAAAAGATACAATCGACAACTAACTTTTCAAATAGGAAACTAGGGTGCAAGAAATGCCTAACTTATAAGAAAGTATAAAACTTAATAGGAATATCTTTGAATTATGTCCTACAAGTCTCTTTC
Organism: Pseudotsuga menziesii; assembly: GCA_001517045.1. NCBI lineage: Eukaryota > Viridiplantae > Streptophyta > Pinopsida > Pinales > Pinaceae > Pseudotsuga > Pseudotsuga menziesii. Next base: position 454,297 of record LPNX010538079.1, on the reverse strand, counting down.
AGTAATCACACAATGAAAAAGGAATAGTCTACAAAGTACTAGTATATTTTTCTAAGGACAACACATCTAATACTAAGTTTTACATGCAAATGGATAAATTGATCCAAAGGCATGAGAACAGAACAATACAACAATAAAAGGAATCAGAAACAAGTTTAAGAAACAAAACACAACATAATTCAAAACATGTTCAAGGTGAAAAGAGGTAGGGATAAGGATAAAACTATAACCTAAAAAAATCTAACTTTAACTTTGATGTTAAATAGAACTATCAGCTAACTATTTCAGTCAAATCATAATTCAAATGCTAAATAAACAGAACTTAAAACAATTTCAAAACACATTAAAAACACTAAAAACAAAACTATGGGCTGAATGATAGACTGAACTGTAGGTTTGAAAGGGGTGACTGAATGGTAGTTTAAACAGGTTGTCCGAATGACAATCTGCACAATTAAAATAACAAAATACAACCTAAATGATTTGGTCTTCAACTGAATTTATGCACATGTAAATACAATGCAGGGAGGCAGTAAATAAAATTACTCATTAATCAAATTCAATAGTGGAATGAACTTAGACAAATTCATAAAAAGAAATCATTACGTAGTAACAAACAAACTGAAATTCAAATTGCATAAACCTAGAACAAAAAGAAAATAAACAGAATTGAATTTATTCTAATCTTGATAAAAAGCAGTCTATTCTATCTACTTGCAAATAAAACTGAACAATAAACTAGAAATGAAATAACTAAAAACAAATTTGAAAGAAAACTATGCGAGCAACTAGTTATTTAACTTTAGAAATAAAACGCATTACAGGAAATAAATGAAATAAACATTTAGAGCAATCTAATGAAAATAAACTAAACTAGCTACAACAGAAATAACATAATGAAATTACACAAAAGAATGAACCTCTGGTTGATGAGGGGCCCTCTCAATAATCAGGGGTGGCACCTGGATAATGCTTACATGAACGCAATCATCGACAACAAAGCATACAACTCTTATTAAAGAATATGGAACAAAAGTACATAGTTCTTCTCTTCAGAAAACGACTATCTAACTAATTAAATGATTAACTCTTTAGCTCTACGCGCGGAGGTGTTTATATACAATGTTTATAGGATGAGCAAGTCGACCCTTTAGTGGTCGATTACTCTCTAAATTTAGCCAACCATTATGGCATATAACTAATTAAACTTCAACGCACATCACCATTCCTTCTCCTTCACACGTCGACTCTCTTCATTGCATGATGTAGCGCACAAGCTCCTTTGTTAGCGTGAATGGTGGAGTGGTATCAACCAAAAGAAGGCAAGCTGGCGAGTCTTCTAGAACAAGAATCGTTTCATCATCCAAATGCGTGGACTATTGGTGTGGTTTCAGGCAGAGGCAACGTGATGGCAAGTCTTCTCAAACAAGAGCTTCTCCATCACCCGAACACATGGGCAACAGGTAGTTTATAGACTGTTTCAACATGTTAATGCCTGAAATTGGTTTTCAACAGCGTGTAGCTGGTTCGGTGAACTGAACGATGAGTTGGATCGTGATATGGATATGTTGTGCGCATATCTAGGATGAATGCAATGTCTATTTGCTGGTGCGCTAAGGAATAAGGTCTAAAATAACATCATTTTAATATCTGAAAACCTGCCAACGAGTATTGTGCAGCGAGTTGGATGATGAGTTGGATGTGTTGTGTGCATGGCTAGCTGAATGCATGTTTGTTGTTTACTTGTCCAAAAATACTATATAACTTGCAAACAAATATAGATATAATTTAATATATCAAATGTGATTCAAACAATGCCAATTTTAATCAATAAAATCATAAAATGATATTAATAAAAGGATTTTACATAAACCTTAAACACATTCATACCTGGGGTTGAATAGTGATATGTATGGCATAAAATATGTAAAAAGATAACAAAACATGTGTTTAAATGAGTAATTTAACTGCCAAAAATGATAACAAATATGGTATGAACAATGGTCCCCATTCTGGCTCCTCATGTTAAGATACGCTGGGAGAATCCCATGCTGTTGATGGAGTCATTGGATCTATTACCCATACTCCACACTGTTACACAACCTCTCCTTTGATGCCACCTCATCCTGGTAACACCCCTAGTGTTTCCCAACCTGGTTACGCCCATGATTTTTCATGGTTAATGACTTAGTCTAGATCCACACCTTCCTATGCATCTCCTGCACCATTTCCTCATGTTCATGGGCCGCATTGCTTAGCACTTGCATGTAATGGCTATATGCTAGTATTTTTAACCCCTCTTATTGTTCCTTCCTATTACCCACCACTTGTTCCACATACACCTACTCCTAACCCGACTCCTCTTGTTCCCCAAGAACAGGTATACGCTCAGCATAACCCCCCTAATCAACCCACCCCCAATAACCAACAAGGGTAGGGAAGACTACAGAGGGGTAACAATTGAGGAAACAACCAACCTCAAGGAGGTGGACAACAACCCAACCCTCTGAACAACAATGGAGAAAATCCCCCTGTACATAATCCCCAATGTCCCCCTAGGCCTAGGAAGAACCCTGAGATGTGGAATAACCATCTGTGCACCATTTGAACACTTATTGCCATTATACACACTAGTTATACATATGAATCAAGTTTTCCATTTACTTCAAACCAATACTCAACATGACCCAAACACGACCGCTCCGGCACAACAAAACCCATCACCCCAATGCCCTCCACCTATGGTACTGCAAAAACCCTTACCAAATCAAGGGATAGTTGCAACCCAACCCTTGGTACCACAAAAAACCATAACCACTTTTGCGACTCAACCCATTTATCCTGGTGTCCATCACCTTATGATGTTATTTTCTTATGTCAACCTACAGACTCGAGGAAAGCAATATGGATCCACCACGTAAACCTCTATCCCCTTCGCAATATCTACCTCCACCGCTATCGATATGTCTTTACATTTTCGAGTCACCCCACGGACGGGACTACCAAATTCTTGTGGTTCCCTTTGCATTGCATCGTGAACAACCCCACCGCCAGAGCCATGCTCAACTATAATATATTTGACCACTTGGCCTAGTCTCCCTCTGTCCTATCCACTCTAGAAGTTCTCAAAAATTTCCTTCACAAGGCAAAGTTTTTCTATCCGCGTTAGGTGCTGTCAATCCTTCTAACCCCAAGTTGATCACTTTTGACTTGGATCAGAGAGAACCCTAGATTCCATCATCTGTATCCTTCCAGGTTCTAGTTACTATTCATAATTTGTTCATTCATCGATGAGGGTGCATCCACCTACGTTATGTTAACCTTTGTTTGGAAGAAACTTTGATCCACACTAACACCATTTACACGATCTCTACTTCCAATATTCCTTCCTCCTCATCGATCACGGTAGACCCCCCTGATCTTTCCCGACACCACTTTCGTGATGACAGAGAGATCCTTGAAACCACCACTAGTTTTACCTCATTCCACTTATTCCACGGTGTGGATTTGGTTCTTCCCATTGAGTTTCAGATTCCATCGCTCCACCTTACCGTCAAACTACTACCTGATACTTCACTGTTAGAAAACCTCCTACTTGAGCTTGAAAAAACTGATGCGAAACATCGTTATGCTCTCCAAATGATCGAAGAGGTTAAGACTCAGTCGAAGTCCCACTATGACTCCCACGTCCACCCACACACCTTCAATGAGGGATGCCCTGTCCTCATTTATGACCAAGCCCATGATAAGGATATCAAAGGGAATTTTGAATCCATGTGGTATCGCCCTTATGTCATCCATAAATGTCTCTATAAGGGGGAATATCTACTTGCTGACTCTAATGATCTCCTCTTGAAGAATCCCCACAATGGCTCTACCTTAAGAGGTTATATGCCTGAAGTCACCCACCATGCATACCCTTGTAGCATAGTTTTCCTCTCTTGTTTTACATCATTTTTACCATGAGTTTCTGACCCCCTCCAATAGTCGCTCCACATCCAGCCACAGTGAGTCCATTGTCACACTCCCTCACCTCCTCTTCCTGTGAGTGGATGGATCTAACCCCTCCACCCTGCCCTTGCCCCATTGGTACCACGCTAGAGGGTGTGGTCCCACGTCTACACATCAACATAGTATGTCATCAGTATCTATCAAACACATGATCTAGCTACCACAATTCCAGTGAACTATATATGAATGCAGCCAGAAAGAATCATGTATATGTACCATTAGGTCCCTAGACCTGTCATGGAGGTCGAGGCATCTCTCGATATCCCTGATAATCCATTCCCACATATGGATATTCCTCTATGAGGATAAGAAGCTTCTGCCACTGTGAAAATAGCTCTCGGGTGAAGAAACAACCTACTATACCACCTCCCTCCCTACTTTTTTCAGGTCATTTCCTGGAGTCATCTCGATTTGTGTGCCACCATGCAAATCATACCTTGTATGTACTGGCATGTTCACAAGCCATATGCTCCATCCATACTGCCAACTTGGCCTTATTTTACCACCATCCACCATCCCGAAAGGAGGCCCCACCAGTGTTCCACTGGTTTTCATATCAGCCATGTTCACAGTATCACCCTTTTTGGTACATCAAACATTTACTCCTTGCTAGACTGACCATTACGGATTTTTTGTTAAGCTCCTTTCTGAATCCTAAAAGAATGAAAAGGTTGTTGAGCACGCTTGCATCCTTTCACGCTCTTTAAAGTATTTGAAATGGCATCTATGTGGCCTTCTTTATCTCCTTTTTTAGACTACGTATACTATTTAAAGAAAAGGACCACCATAGCACCTTTTGGCTAGGAACATTTCCCTTTGTATCTTTTTATGCTTTGTTGGAAATTAAGACCGTAACTTACAAAAAATCTCATTCATGGGTTGTATTTAAGCTCTTTTCCAACCCTCTCATAAAGAAAAGATCGCCGAGCAACATGGTTTTGTTCATGCTTGTAAAAGTATTTGAATGAAAATCCAATTAGTATAGGTTCCACCTTTTTTGGCCTGGTTGGACTACAAAAGGAAAAGAAGTCTTCCTGCCTCTTTTGGCTGGGAGAGCTCACCTTTGTACACTTTTATCCTTTTTCAGACTTAGGGGGCTACTGTAAGAAAAAGAGACCACACTCAAGTCTTCTTCTTATTTTCAGACTCTCTAAACATGAAAAATCTATCGAGCATTTACTGTCTCGGCTTCGACAAAAATCCCTGAGATAGTGTCATATTGAGCATACTTCTATCCATTCTTTGAGCTCCTTAATCTATGAAGAAGGACCAAACAATGTCTCTAGGTGACATCACATATTACATATAATCTCACATTATGGCAGCTTCACCCCAATGGGTCACCTTTGTTTAGAGTACTCTGCAATGATTCAACCTTGGATCCCTTGGATATCACTAGTCTAGTTACTTCCCCCAGTATCTCCCAATTCAGTCATCTTCTTGGTTTCCCAGCTATGGTCACCTCCCTATGAGTTATTATCATTTGCTGCCAGGTTATCCCTATCGTCTTACTCTGAACAAAGAAATTTTGATTCCCCTATACTCCCTTTCCCCTGTTCCCCATTCAGTGTCTCAATCCTCGATATTGTTCCATATATCTGGTTCTCCCCCTTGTGCTTCTATCATTGAAACCTCATTTCCTTGGTAGTTGTAGGTCTCCCTCTATCAACGTAAACACATCTGTTGCAGAGGATAGACCTAGAGGTCCCTGTATCCTTGTTTCATCCACCTCATTGATGAGTTCCTTATACCACTTGAAAGGATTCCTTAGTTCCTTTCAGGTTGGTTGTGTCTCACGTGCTCAAATTCAACTCCATCATCGCACCATTAAGATTCATACAAGGTATTGGTTCCTTCAGTATTTGGTCGAAGACCGCGGTTGTCACCTGACTCTAACACATTGGTGAGTCTATTCTTGGGACCCATACAGTTTCATGTCCCTTCTGATTTCTGGGCTGCATTGGCGACAGTGTTCAAAAGCCCCTTAGTGTTATGATTTTGTGTATCTACATCCCTTGATGCTATTTATTGTACATCAGAGATTTTGACTCTCATTCATTGATTTCATACAGATATGTAAACCTTCAAATCCAACAAAGCATTAATTGTTATGATATTTCATTCTATGAGAATGCCATTTTTCCTATGTACCAGTTCTTCAGATCAATTTATGTATTCATCCTCCCTTTGAGGCCACCATTATGTACTCCATTTGTATCTATGTATTAATCGACTTCAATTGTTTGATCCTCGATCCCCATTTTTTATTTTGAGACATTGTTACGAGCATGGGTATGCCCCCCTTGTCCATATACATGTCTAAGATTATATGTACCTCATCCATTTCTTGAGAAGAAATACAAACCAAAAGCCACTGCAGTTCAAATGAGGAAACTCCAGTCCTCCGCGCTCCTCTCCAGTCTCTCCATCGTTGTCACCATTTCCCTTCATCCTATGATGTCTATCATCCATACAATGAGCTCCCTCCCTCACACATCATGGAGAAATCTGTTAACACCAAAAATCGTTCACCTAGCTCTCTATGGTCCAAACCATAATTATACATCAATGTCCCCCCATTATTTCCTCCAATTTGACCTTCACAACTAAAATCCCACCAAATATGGTCCAAAACATTATTATTCCTCCCCCCATAAATGAAGGGAGGTTGAGAACTTATGGTGACATATCCCCACTCTCTCCAAAAATGACCAAAACACCCTAAAATGAGAATGAGTAAAAAAACATGGACAAATACCATGCACAATAAAATACCATGGGTCAAAAAACCTTGGGTCATCCTATAAATACGTTGTGAAGGTCTCCCCCTAAAAAATTTTAGCCACATTTTTGGTCACATCACATATCATTACTTTTCATCACTTTCCATTGATTCTCCATTTTTTACATATCATTCCTACGGTGTATGTTGAGCTTGCTCCATACCCATTTGGATCCATTTCCCCCTATTTGACAACCATTAGTGGAGACAATTGGAGAACGAGACCGTGGATCTGGAGAACCATTTTCTTGGACAGCTAAAGTGGCCCATATTACAAAAAGGTATGATTGCTTTTGTTTTCATTAGTTAGTAGAATATATCTAAAAATAAAAATTATTCTTATTTTTGTTATCATCTATTATTTCAAGTCGAAGTTGAGAGATACTTCGCACCATGAACTCTACCCTATGATCTGGTCGATGTAGGGTAGTTTCTTTTGCACGTAGCAAGGGAGAAATCCCCACTACTCCTAAACCATCGAAATATGTGCGAAAGTTGTTTGAGAAAACTACAAAAGCTTATATGCCTAGTGTAGTGGTGAAAAATAAGAAGTAGCTCAAAGCAATATAAAACAGACTTAATTAGTCATAACATAATGAAGTTTCTTCCCCAAAAGGACCTATAGTTAAAAAAAATATGTGTAATGTACTATAAATGAATGTGTATGATCTCGAATATTATCATTTTTTATTGGTGTGTCTCCTAATTAAATAAACAAATAAAAAAAATTTGTGACTGCTTTTGGATTTTCAAAGCGTTGAAGTTTTGGAATCTAACGTTTCAAGTGGACACTCCACCCATATTCAAGAAATAAAAAAGAAGTTGCATATTATAAGAAAATAATCTAATTTGTTATATATAGGCATTAAAGAAGAAGTCGTTAGGAATTCGAAAGAGAAAGTTTTGAAAACAGTGGTGGAAAGGGTCCAAGCATAGAGGAGGGATGAAAATATAAAATATGTGGGAATTGAAGTTACGCCCCCGAGAAGTTGACATATCAACTAACCACAATGGGTTCCACAAATCTTTTGACATTTTATCTTTTGGGGTTAGGGTTTTGGATGTTTTTCTCAATGATGTTTTATATCAAAAGGCACTTCTTGGCCTCATTGTAAATTAGTTTTTGCAGATAAGCATAGCCAACACATATCTTTTCAGAGATAAGCTATGACCATCTAGAGCTAGTTTGTATTGGTTTGTGGCTTGAGGGGTTTTTNTGTAAATTAGTTTTTGCAGATAAGCATAGCCAACACATATCTTTTCAGAGATAAGCTATGACCATCTAGAGCTAGTTTGTATTGGTTTGTGGCTTGAGGTGTTTTTCAATCCATTCATTAATAGAATTTGAGTTTTGTTGTACTAGTATGTTTTCTGTAAAATATTCATGTGTGTATTCCATTTTATATTGCTTCCTTCATTTCATTCTCCAAATCATCGAGATCAAGAAATTAGATAAAATATTAAGGATAGCATAAATTAAGCTTAATGGTTCGAATATTAAGGGTTAGTGGTTTAGATGATTGATTAAAGATTTCCATATTTTCTAATAACTTAATTTATAGCAATCATCACTATTAAAATTATTTAGATTCTTTTCTTTTTTAAAGACTTCTACTATCATTTTTAACCAAAACATAATTAAAAATAAAAATAAAACATTATTTATTTTTCTAAATAAAAAATAAGTTCACACTTCATAAAATTCTTCACATACAATACTGAATACTATATCATATAATATAAAATAAAAATTCAAAACCCTTCTTATTAAAAAAAAAGCGCTTATATTTTATTATTACAAAATTATAATTCAAAATTCGTTTTAGAAAAGCAAACCCTTCAAAGAATCAAATAAATTATTCAACCTATACTTATAATTAGAACTTGCTAATTGGTTTTACACGAAACTTCACATGTGCTTCCAAGCTCAAACAATTAAATTAGATATAACTTATAATTAGAACTTGTTAATTGGTTTTACACTAAACTTTACATTTAAATAAGATATAACTTATAATTAGAACGTGTTAATTGGTTTTACACTAAACTTTACATTTACTTCAAAGCACAAACAATCAAATTACATATTACTTATAATTAGAATCTGTATATTTTTACACTAAATTTTGCGTTTACTTCCCAACTCAAACAATCAAATTGGGTGTAGGACTTTTACATGAATAATTTTTTTCATAAAATTATCTCTTCATAAATATTCAATCGAACGAATTGCACATTTCTTGGGAACTATATCTCACTGTGCTACGATCATTATTTTCCAAAATGATTTTACTGAAAGGTCTTATGTAAACTGATCGATCATATTTGGTAAAAAATATAGCAACATATTCTTATGTTTTTTTAATCAATAAATCTCTAGTCAGTCAAGTTCTTATATGGTCAATATTTAAATTACCTTAATAGTGAAAGTATTTATATTCATTTTGAGAATTTGGTGAAAGAAAAAATTCAACCACTCCACCTTACCTTTGAATGGATTCCAAATATTCATGAACTATTTGGGCATTTACAAATTGAACCCTCTCCTTGCCAAGCCCTACTTAGTAAGGTAAGGAATTGCTACAGACTACTAACATAATTGAATAGGGATTAATTCGGTTGATAGAACAAGGATTGTCATCCAACGAGTAAGTGAGTGGTGATGAGTTATTTCGCATATGATCGGAGATGCCGAGAGGTGAGTGAAACGTAGCGTAGTATGTATATAGTTTCATTGGCACTTGACCATAGGGATGGGTACATAGGGATTGCAACAATCAACTATCTAATTAATCTATATATGAAGCACTAAATTCAATTAATTTCATCAGACTCAAGACTTCAACTTGAACTTCACATTTCCAACAATCCATATGCAATTTGTGACGGGGGTGTGCATTTACTTCCAAACTCACGTTAAACACACTTATAAACGTATTAACTTATTAGTTAGGATTTTTCTTTACTTGTAAGCTCACTTTCCCTTTGACCCACATGTTATGTATAAAAAATCCTACACATTCTCATGAACAAATTAGCAACAAAAAAAATGATAGAAACAAAACCATGTTCACACCATACCATATTCATTTGGTAAGGTCTACACTAGGAAATGAGCATATCAATGCAGATTAGGTTCAAGGAACATATCACAAATCTAAAGTTTAATAGAACACAAAAAATTGTCTTTGTAAAGAATTATTGGATGACGATCAATCAAATTAGACATTACTTATAATTAGAACTTGTAGATTTTTTATAAGAAACTTTGCATTTACTTCCCAAGTGAAACAATCAAATTAGGTATTACTTATAATTAGAACTTGTTAATTGGTTTTAGAACTTTTACATGAAGCTCTCTTTCTATTAACCTATTAGTGAGGATTTTTTTTTGGTTGAATTTGAAAATAAAAGTACTTGTAGGCTCACTTTCCCAGATTTGAAGCTTAATAGAACACAAAAAAATTGTCCTTGCAGAGCATTCTTGGATTATGGGCCATCATGTATGTATGGAGGAATCCAAATTGATTCACAAAGTTGACTACTATGGTAAAAGCAAGATAATGGAATCCTTGGAGATATAATTAAACCCTAATAATATTAATAGGGATGAAAGTTTAATGTTGAGTGAAAGTTGGAGACCTTTTATCTCTTCTTTGAGAAATCATTAGCCTGAAAACCTTGTCAACCAAACCAAACCATAATGCCTAGCGTATGAGTGGCGTATGAGTCCTTTTATATTTATATTGGGAAATTCCTTAGTTATTAGATGAGATATATTTTTCAAAGAATTCCCGAGGATGATCCTAGTGGGGATTGAAACACATCGGCTTCTCTTTCTCACAACGCAAAGATCTTCAATCTTAGATAATTCTCTCTGTGTATTCACCATGTTTAACGAACAAAAAAAACTATTGGATATAAAAATAGGACAAAAGTACAATTCGGTTTTCTTACATATTGTCATGGTCTAATGTGAAACAAAAATTTCTACTTTGAAAAAGAACCAAAAACTATCATTTAGGTTACTATATACCATAAGGAACTTCAAGTTACCATTGCATTTCATTTTCCATTTTATGTCACTCACTACCTCGAGTATACACCTTGGACCCATAGAAGCACATGGAATTGGATGCACCTTGGACTCGTATTTGGACATGGAGGGGTATGAAGTTATAATTGGACTCTGATGTCCAAAGTTCTTTTAGCCATGGCATCCATGGCACCTCTTATGGTCGAGGATACTTTGCATTTTCCCTTAAGCTCTCATCGTCATTAAATTCATTGTTGTCTTTAACCACCATTTTATCAATAGCGAAACAAACCGTTTGAGCATCTTTTGGCTATGTTTCTGCAAAGCTTGGAGTGGTCGTGGCGAAAGAAATTGTGAATGTATTGGAAATGTGAAATGTGATGAAGCGAAAGAAAAGATGAGAGATTTGAAGATTTAGAGGCGAAATGTGGGGTAGAATGTAATCTGCTATGTTTGGCTAAATAGATATGGAGACAATGGGAATCAATTGCAAGGTCACATATATACCTCGGAAGGTCGAAAATAGGCCATCACCCACATCCTACTAGATCTTTTCGCCAAGCCAAGCCAACTATGCTTGGGAACATAGTTGTATTGATATCCCTCACATTTTCCAACTAGTACCATATTGTTGGTGTTAATGGGAAGCCTCCACTTGTGTGAGGAAGAGAATCTCCAAAATCCTCTATAACTGTGCTTCATAAATCTAGTCAAGGGGATATTAATGCATGGAGCACCACAATGATTATTGTATTAAACTAAATACACAATTTGAAATCAAATGAATACCTTTTGTATTTTATGTAAGCAATAACATGACACTTGAAAAGAACTTTTATATTTTTATTTAATTTTTAATTAAAGATAAATGTTAACTCTAAAATGAGCACTCAAAGACTTACACATCTTCTTCTATTGTGCTATAGAATGAGCCTCTTAAGAGCAATAAAAAGTCAACTAATTTAAATTTATGCTGTTTTTTTTTAATCTAAAAAAAGTAACTACCATACCCCATGGAGTAACCCAACAAAACTTATGGTGGAAGCCATAAATTCCAAAACCATTTCTAAGACCAGGCTACCCTTGATTCCTAATACTAAAATAAAATAAAATAAAATAACACATTCGTTTTAACTTCAATGATAATTTATGATGTAATTCTTTTCTTATCCCATTTTCACTGCCCAAAGGTATCGCCACAAAGAGACAAACATTTGGGAATTAACGAATCCTGCATCATAATTCTTTGGGAATTAACGAATCCTGCATCATAATTCATGAAAGAGATCGGTTCGGCAATTCTCCACCGTGAAACAAACATGTGCGAATTAACGAATCCTGCATCATAATTCAGGAAAGATCATCCTAGAATCTGGTGCCACAAAAGGCTTAATTAATAGGCATTGAAATTGACCAATATATGTGTAACAACAATCAATGAACAAATGAAAGCACTGGGCATCCATTAATATAAAAAAGTAAAGAACTGATTGAGTTCTTCCAGTAAAGGCTTTGAACTTTTGACATGATACTGATAGAATAAATTGGTAGCTTCCTTTGAAACAACGCGACCCACATGCTGGGCGTGCAATTACAAGGACATTACAGTTATGATGTGAAAGCAATTTGGTATATTTGTAGTGTCCTTAAAGTGATATGATAATTGAGAGCGAACCAAGAAGCCAGCTGGGGCCACATTTTGCACAGTGGAAATGCCGGACCAGGTCAGGTCAGTACTTCAAAATTCTTCGAAGCAAAGCTTGCCAATAATTGAAATACATCACACCTGAGTAAAAATTTGTTCATGTGCGGTTTGTCTTTCACGTGAATTTCTTTTTGTTATTTCAAAATACTTTTCTATACCATTCATGCCAAATTTTGTAACAGGATTCTTAGTTTTCAAATAACTATCAAAAAATGAATGCTTGTTTTTTTTTAAAGAGAAATAACGTATCCTTTTCATCTGTGGGAGCTAGTATTTTTATGGAATTGACGTTCTAAATTTGCCTGCGGCTTGGTTGGATAATCCCACATTTACTGTTTCGCTGTATATATTCGGGATGCAAAGAAAGCTGGTATTTACAATTTAATGTGCAACGAAAGAAACAGTTCATATTCCAGTCAAACGGTTCGATATTCAAACCCTAAAATGTCACAACGTCATAAAACATGATTGGAAATATACGTTTGTCAAACCCTAAAATGTCACACGTCATAAAACATGATTGGAAATATAAGTTTTTCAATGAATGATTAGTTCAGTTAAATTTAAGGTATGCAATGCAATTAGGTTTGCACGTGGTCGTTTTTTTTTTATAAAACAAAAATGTTTCTAATTTCCAATAAACTTCTACTGCCACCATTAATATGGTTGTATTAGTTTTAAATTACTAAAAATTTATATATATATATATATATATATATATATAGTTAATTGGTGAAATTTCACCCCACCGATAACATTATATGATTTTACTAATTTAAAATTTAAAAAAAATATATTTTAAGAAAAATATTTTGTGAAGATATCTATTCTACAACTCTTATGTGACATCTCATTCTACAACTCATTGTGTGAAGGAAATTGCCCCCATTATTAAGTGTAATACTTATGACATTATGGTCAAATGAGTTGTGATCCAGTAATAATTGGTGGGAGTTTTCTATCACTAGCCTAGTTTTGATTCTCATAAGGAGTATGCCTTTGGCATCTAAAACTAGGAATCCTTAAAGTGATATGTCTTAGGAGTGATATTTCCTTAAGTCCAAATCTTGAAGCTTGGTCTTATTAGATACAAATAAATTACAATAGTGGAATAAGGATTTGGGGGAATAAGTCCCCCAACTTTGATAAAAAAATAAAGATTCTTACTATATAAAAAAAATCGATGACATTTTGAGGAAGAGAAGGAGTACGAAAAAGACAAGGATTATCATTGAGGAGGCCAACTTTGGTCTATTTAATGTTAAGAAACTTTCCTTGATCTCTTTGGCTTTCACATGAGTTAGCAAGTTATGAATATTTGTACAATGATACAAATATTGTGAAAATGAGATCTCGTATATGCATATACATGACATTTTAAGAGAAATTGTTTTTAATCCTCCATTTTCTTAGTACTACAAAGTTTTTTTCGTAAATTACCTAAATTAAAAAATACTTTTGATTCTCTAAATTATGCAATTTTAGCTATACATAATCATAAGCTAAAAACTCCCCATGGAGGGTGTGGTTAAATGCATTGCGTGATGGATTGATTATGAATGAGACATGAGGATTCCTTCAAGGAAAGATATATATCATGGCAAGTGTCTCTTCATCTCTTGGACAAGGAAGTGTTTTCTTCATTCTTATTATGGAAACGATTGACAACATGGAATCTCTCGTGTGAATTGGCAATCATCTATCTGGATCTCCTTCGTTCATATCCTTGATAGCTTGGACATTCATGGAAATTGATTTTCATCCCTACAATCATACCATTGCAAATCAATTCATTATGTGGTTTCTTATCATGTGGAGAAAACGTAAAAAAATTCATGGAGCGAATTCTGGAAGTTTTCTCTGTTGGTCTTCTGTTCAACTCTTCTCCCATCACTTGTTTCTCTTACAGTTTCTCTGTTCATGCTCTCCCTTAATTTTTCATCTCCAATTCTATGCTCACACAATGGTTCGCACCAAAAGAAAAGAACAAAAAACTACAGTAGGCCCTCACTACTTGCATATGCTTCAGGCAATTTGGGACAAGGAAAAAGATGAGGCGTGCTATGGAAATATGGTTCATCCAGCTGTTAAGGAGCACATCTCAAGTATGGAAGTTTGTATTCACAATCATGGTCATAAGAATGCACTAGACAAATTCATCAAAGAATTCAGACAAATGTTGGTTGTGGAGCCCGATCTTCCTCATTCTCAGATTTTTGTTACATTCATAGTTGGATATTCTCAATTAACTCGAAACGAACCCGTGATTTCTGAAATAACCCACATATCCGTAGATATAAAATGATGTATAAATTGATAGATAATTGATGATATTACATTTACAATGATGGGTTTTATATAATCCCATCGTGCCTTTACTAAGAGGAATGTCTTTTGATTTAATTAATTAATTAATCATTAGTATTAACATTCATGATATTATATATATATATATATATATATATATATATATTAATATTATGTTATATTTTTATTTATATAACATTTCCTTCCCCTTAGAGAAGCTTTGTCTTGAAAGCTTAGAGAAGACATGGCTTATGTTTGATTTTGTCTTGAATGTTATCTCTCAATCTTTTGTGTTTAGTCATCGCAACATTTGATGAAATGAGGTGATACGAGTTATGAATTCCCAAGAAGAACTGTTGCATCGTCTCTAATGTGGTCCATCCCAAATCTATTTTTATCGAAGTTATTCGATCACTTTGTGGGGTAGGTCTTCTTGTTTGTTGTTTTGTATTTGATTTGTTGTCCTTACTCATCTGACATGATCTATCCTCTGTATGCGTTCATCTTGACCCTGTCGTTGGTTAAAATAACGTTTATAATTGGGGTGTCGATAAGCAGTGCTTGTTGTTTGTTCTTCAGATGTATTGACTTCTTTTTTATCTGTGATGATGACTGAATTTACTTCCTCAACTTGAATTTGTTTTCTAGAGATTCTAGATGCTTCTTTCTAGATTTGCACTATTTTGTTCTCCAGTAGATTGTTTTTACTTTGAATATTCTCGAACCTTTCATCTTGCAAATTTTTGTCCTCTTTTAAATTCCTGATTTGTTTCTCTAGTTCTTGATTAAGATTTAGAAGAATTTGGTTTTCTTCTTTTTTTCTAGGACTTTTCCTTCGATGTCTTCATTCAAGTTGTCTTCCTTCTTGGTACTCTTTAACTTCTTGATCTTCGTAACTAATATTTTATTATGATTTCTTAATCGATATATTTCTTCAGTATTACTTGTTAATGTGTTATTGTCTTTCGTAATTTCCAACTTGTGCGCTTGTTTTGCGTCATCCTCTTTCTGCTGGAGTTACTCAATCTGTTGCTAAAGGTGACAATTCTCTGCTTCTTATCATCTTACTTTTGTCTGAATTGACGTGATTTTTTCATCTTTTTTCTTGATGATTTTATTTAATTGTTTTATTTCTTCTTTATTCTTGACTGCATCTTTCATGATTTTTTTGTTTTGTAGATTCTTATTGGTATATGTTTTACTCATTAATTCCTCAATTTGAGTAGATAATCTTTCAATACGAATTTTTAGATAATGATTCTCATGCTCTCTTAATCCCTTAGAATTATCGAGCTTTGTCATGTCAAATGATTTGTTCAATGCTAGCTGTAGTTGGGATTGCAATTCTGATTTAGAATTCGCCATAATTCCTTATTCTGATGTTCTTTGACGATAGTTGGTTTTCCTTTTGGCTGACTTATTGTCTTCTTCGATTTTGTCTTGTTTTTCTTTACTCTTGTAATTTAATGATTGTACTCAATACAATTATTAAGTATTTATTATTATAATAATAAGAATTTTTTCTAAAGTTGAAATAATTTTTTTTTTTTTTCCGCTAAAGACTTCTTGTAGATTGGCTGATTGGGAGCAATGGTTTTTACCTTCCCCACCTAAGTTCAAATCTCACTTGCTTCTTTGTAGAAATTATTATGCACTTTTAGATTTCCCCCCTTAAGTTTTGTAAAATGGTGTAGATTGGGTGGTTGGGAGGAATGAGTGTTACCTTCCCCACCTAGGTTTAAGTCACATTTTTTTTGGAGAATAAACCCAAACTGACTTATTAAAAAACCACATGTAGTTTTACTTTTACCTTTTTTTGTTTCACTTTTACCTCTTTTTTTTGTTTTACTTTTACATTTTTTGGGGGGGTTTACTTTTACCTTTTTGGGGGTTTTTACTCTTACCTTTTCTTTTAAGGACAAGGTCCTATTTTTTAGGGAAACCCTAGAAACCAAAATCGTAACTTCGCTCTGATACCATTGTTACATCCATAGTTGGATACTCTCAATTAACTTAGAATGAACCTGCAATTTTTGAAATAACCCACATATCCATAGATATAAAATGATGTATAAATTGATAGATAAGTGATGATATTACATTTAGAACGATAGGTCTTATATAATCCCATTGTGCATTTACTAAGAGGCATGTCTTTTGATTTAATTAATTAATTAATCATTAGTATTAATATATATATTATGTTATATTTTTATTTATATAATATTGTCTTCCCCTTAGAGAAGCTTTGTCCTCAAAGATTAGAGAAGACATGGATTATGTTTGATTTTTTCCTTGAATGTTATCGCTCAATATTTTGTGTTTAGTCATTGCGACATTTGATGAAACTAGGTGATATGAGTTACGAATTCCCTAGAAGAATTGTTGCATCGTCTGTGATGTGGTCCATCCCAAATCTAATTTTATCGAATTTATTTGATCACTTTGTGGGGTAGGTATTCTTGTTTGTTGTTTTGTATTTTTATTTGTTGTTCTTAGTCGTCTCACATCATCTCTCCTCTGTATGTGTTCATCTTGACCCCGTCGTTGGTCAAAATAACATTTATAATTGGGGTGTCGATAAGGAGTTCTTGTTGTTTGTTCTTCGGATGTATTGAATTCCTTTTTATCTGTGATGATAACTGAATTTACTTCCTCAACTTGAATTCATTTTTCGGAGAGTCTAGATGCTTCTTTCTGGATTTGCATTATTTTTTTCTCTGGTAGATTTGTTTTTACTCCGAATATTCTCGAACCTTTCGTCTTGCAACTTTTTGTCCTCTTTTAACTTCTCGATTTGTTTCTCTAGTTCTTGATTAAGATTTAGAAGAAATTCATTTTCTTCCTTTTTTTCTAGGAATTTTTCTTCGATGTCTTCATTCGAGTTGTCTGTCTTGTTGGTACTCTTTAACTTCTTGATCTTCGTAATTAATATTTTATTATGATTTCTTGATCGATATATTTCTTCAGCATTACTTTTTAATGTGTTATTGACTTTTATAATTTCCAACCTATGCGCTTGTTTTGATTCATCATCTTTCTGCAGGAGTTCCTCAATCTGTTGCCGAAGGAGGCAATTCTCTACTTCTTGGCATTTTACTTTTGACTGAATTTGCGTGATTTTTTCATCTTTGTTCTTGATGATTTTATTTAATTGTTTTATTTATTCTTTATTCTCGACTACATCTTTCATAATATTTTGGGTTTGTATATTCTGATTGTATATTTTTTACTCATTAATTCCACAATTTGAGTAGATAATCTCTCAATACCACTTTTTAGATAATGATTATCCCGCTCTATTAATCCCTTAGAAATATCTAGCTCTGTCATGTCAAATGCTTTGTTCAATGCTAGTTATAGTTGAGATTGCAATTCTGATTTAGAATTCACCATAATTCCTGACTTCTAGTGTTCTTTGATGATAGTTGGTTTTCCTTTTTAATTACTTCTTGTCTTCTTAGATTTTGTCTTGTTTTTATTTACTCTTCTAATTTAATAATTGTACTTAATACAATTATTAAGTAATAATAATAATAATAATAATTTTTGAAGGTTGAAATAATTAATTTTCTTCCCCTAAATACTTCTTATAGATTGGGTGGTTTGGAGGAATGATTGTTACCTTCCGCACCTAAGTTCAAATCCCAGTTGCTTCTTAGTAGAAATTATTATGCACTTTTAGATTTTTCCCCCTTAATTTTGTAAAATGGCGTTATATATATATATTGCCTTCCCCTTACAGAAGCATTGTCCTCGAATCTTAGAGAAGACATGGCTTACGTTTGAATTTTTTCTTGAATATTATCTCTCAATCATTTGTGTTTAGTCATTGCGACATTTGATGAAACAAGGCGATACAAGTTACAGCTTCACAAGAAGAAGTGTTGTATCGTCTCTGATGTGGTCCATCCCAAATCTATTATTATCGAAGTGATTTGGTTACTTTTTGGGGTAGGACTTCTTTTTTGTTGTTTTGTATTTTGATTTGTTGTTCTTACTCATCTGACATCATCTCTGCTATGTATGTTTTCATCTTGACCTAGTCATTGTTCAAAATAACGTTTATAATTGGGGTGTTGATAAGGAGTTCTTGTTGTTTGTTCTTCAGATGTATTGACTTCTTTTTTATCTATGATAATGAATGAATTTACTTCCTCAAATTGAATTTGTTTTCCAGAGAGTCTAGATGCTTCTTTCTAAATTTGCACTATTTTGTTCTGTAGTAGATTGTTTTTACTTTGAATATTTTCGAACCTTTCTTATTGCGACTTTTTGTTGTCTTTTAAATTCGCAGTTTGTTTCTCTAGTTCTTGATTAAGATTTAGAAGGAATTGATTTTCTTCTTTTTTTCTGGGAATTTTCCTTCAATTTCTTCATTCGATTTGTCTTCCTTCTTGGTACTCTTTAACTTCTTGATCTTCGTAACTAATATTTAATTATGATTTCTTAATCGATATATTTCTTTAGTATTACTTGTTAATGTGTTATTGACTTTCATAATTTCCAACTTGTGTGCTTGTTTTGAGTCATCCTCTTTCTGCTGGAATTCCTCAATGTGTTGCTGAAGGCAACAATTATCTACTTCTTGGCATCTTACTTTTGTCTGAATTTGCGTGATTTTTTCATCTTTGTTCTTGATGATTTTATTTAATTATTTTATTTCTTCTTTATTCTCGACTACATCTTTCATGATTATTTGGTTTTGTAGATTCTGATTGGTATATTTTTTACTCATTTATTCCTCAATTTGAGTAGATAATCTCTCAATACGGATTTTTAGATAATGATTCTCGTGGTCTATTAATCCCTTATAAATATCCATCTTTTCCATGTCAAATGATTTTTTCAATGCTACTTGTAGTTGGGGCTGCAATTCTGATTTAGAATTCGCCATAATTCCTGACTTCTAGTGTTCTTTGATTATAGTTAGTTTTCCTTTTGACTAACTTCTTGTCTTATTCGATTTTTTCTTGTTTCTCTTTACTCTTGTAATTTAAAAATTGTACTTAATACAATTATTAAGTAATTATTATTATTATAATAATAATATTTTTTTTTAAATGTTGAAATTATTAATTTTCTTCCCCTAAAGACTTCTTGTAGATTGGTGGTTGGGAGGAATGATTGTTACCTTCCCCACCTAAGTTCAAATTCCACTTGCTTCTTAGTAGAAATTGTTAAGCACTTTTAGATTTTTGTCCCCTTAATTTTTCTAAAATGGTGTAGATTGGGTGGTTGGGAGGAAGGAGTGTTACCTTCCCCATCCAGGTTCAAATCTCATTTTTTTTCTTTGTTTTTGGAGAATAAACCCAAACCCACTTATTAATAAACCATATGTAGTTTTAATTTTACCTTTTTTTTTTGTTTCACTTTTACCTCTTTTTTGTGGTTTTACTTTTACCTTTTTTTGGGAGGGTTTTACTTATACCTTTTTTTGGGGTTTAACTCTTACCTTTTTTTAAGGAGAAGGTCCTATTTTTAGGGAAACCCTAGAAACCAGAATCATAACTTTGCTCTGATACGATTATTACATCCATAGTTGAATATTCTCAATTAACACAGAATGAACCCATAATTTCTGAAATAACCCACATATTCGTATATATAAAATGATGTATAAATTGATAGATAGGTGATGATATTACATTTACAATGATGGGTCTTATATAATCCCATCATGCATTTTCTAAGAGGCATGTCTTTTGATTTAATTAATTAATTAATCATTATTACTAATATTGATGATAATATATATATATATATATTATGTTATATTTTTATTTATATAAGATTGCCTTCCCCTTAGAGAATCTTTGTCCTCAAAGCTTAGAGAATACATGGATTACGTTTGATTGTTTCTTGAATGTTATCTCTCAATCTTTTGTGTTTAGTCATTGCGACATTTGATGAAACGAGGTGATACGAGTTACAAATTCCCTAGAAGAACTGTTGGATCGTCTTTGATGTGGTCCATCCCAAATCTATTTTTATCGAAGTTATTTGATCACTTTGTGGGGTAGGTCTTCTTTTTTGTTGTTTTGTATTTTTATTTTTTGTGCTTACTTGTCTCACATCATCTCTCCTAGGTATGTGTTCATCTTGACCTTGTTATTGGTCAAAATAATGTTTATAATTTGGGTGTCGATAAGGAGTTCTTGTTGTTTGTTCTTCAAGTGTATTGAATTCGTTTTTATCAATGATGATGACTAAATTTACTTCCTAAACTTGAATTTGTTTTCCTAAGAGTCTAGATGTTTCTTTCAGGATTTGTGCTATTTTGTTCTCTAGTATATTGTTTTTACTCTGAATCTTTTCGAACCTTTCGTCTTGTGACTTTTTTTCCTTTTTTAACTTATCTATTTATTTCTCTAGTTCTTGATTAAGACTTAGAAGGCATTGATTTTCTTCTTGTTTTTTTAGCGATTTTATTTTGATGTCTTCATTCGAATTTTCTTCCTTCTTGGTACTCTTTAACTTGTTGATCTTCGTAACTAATATTTTATTATGATTTCTTAATCGATATATTTCTTCAGTATTACTTATTGATGTGTTATTGAAATTCGTAATTTCCAACTTGTGCTCTTATTTTGAGTCGTCCTCTTTCTGCTGGAGTTCCTCAATCTGTTGTTAAAGGAGGCAATTCTCTGCTTCTTAACATCTTACTTTTGTCTCAATTTGCATGATTTCTTCATCTTTGTTCTTGATTATTTTATTTAATTGTTTTATTTCTTATTTATTCTCGACTGCATCTTTCATGATTTTTTGGTTTTATAGATTCCGATCGGTATATTTTTTACTCACCAATTCCTCAGTTTAAGTAGATAATCTCTGAATATGGATTTTTAGATAATGATTCTACCATTAGAGGAAATTTCAACTCAAAATGGGCCTCGTATGGAAAATAATAAAATAATTGTTAAAATAATAAAATAATATTTATTAATTTTGGAGGAAGAAAAGAAAAATACTTTTTTTGTTCATATTTTTGACATATCTCCCTGTCTTTTTACTCAAATTTCGATCGGGAGAGCTCGTTGTATGTGAAATTAAATTGCAAATCCAACAAGTACCCACTCAACATACTTTTGACAGACCCCAATACCCCAAAAACAAGAAATACATGAAAAAATGTGATGATGATGTCATCATCACATTTTTTCAAGTATTTCTTGTTTTTGGGGTAGCGCGGTCCGTGAAAAGTATGCTGAGTGGGTACTTGTTGGATGCAGAATTTAATTCTACATCCAACGAGCTCTCTCGATCGAAATTTGAGTAAAACACAAGGAGATATGTCGAAAATATGAACAAAAAAGTAGTTTTTTTATGATACCTATCCCCAAATTTATATTTAAGTGTTTAAGAGCTATACTGTAATTCAAATTTAAAGTAATTTCATTGGCTAACACATGATGACATGGAATTTGAATGAGGGTTAAAAGGCCCATTTTGTGTTGAAATTTCCTCTAATGTGCTCTATTAATCTGTTAGAAATATCCAACTTTGTCATCTCAAATTCTTTGTTCAATGCTTCTTGTAGTTGAGACTACAATTTTGATTTAGAATCCACCATAATTCTTGACTTCTAGTGTTCTTTAATGATAGTTGGTTTTCCTTTTGACTGACTTCTTGTCTTCTTCGATTTTGTCTTGTTTTTCTTTACTCTTGTAATTTAATAATTGTACTTAATAAAGTTATTAAGTAATTATAATAATAATAATAATAATAATAATAATAATAATTGAAGTTTGAAATAATTAATTTTCTTCCCCTAAAGACTTCTTGTATATTGGGTGGTTGAGAGGAATGATTTTTACCTTTCCACCTAAGTTCAAATCCCATTTGCTTCATAGTAGAAATTATTATGCACTTTTAGATCTTTTTCCCCTTAAGTTTTGTAAAATGGTGTAGATTGGGTGGTTGGGAGGAATGAGTGTGACCTTCCCCACCCATGTTCAAATATCATTTTCTTGTTTGTTTTTTGAGAATAAACACAAAGCCACTTATTAAGAAACCATGTGTAGTTTTACTTTTACTATTTTGTTTGTTTCACTTTTACCTCTTTTTTTGGGTTTTACTTTTACCTTTTTTTGGAAGGGTCTTACTTTTACCTTTTTTGGGGGGGTTTACTCTTACCCTTTTTTCTTTTTTTGAAGGACAAGGTCCTATTTTTAGGGAAGCCCTAGAAACTAGAATCATAACTTCACTCTGATACCACTATTATATTCATAGTTGGATATTCTGAATTAACTCGAAATGAACTCCTAATTTCTGAAATAACCCACATATCCGTAGATATTAAATCATGTATAAATTGATAGATAAGTGATGATATTACATTTACAATGATGGGTCTTATATAATTACATCGTTCCTTTCCTAAGAGGTATGTATTTTGATTTAATTAATTAATTAATCATTAGTATTAATATATATATATATTATGTTATATTTTATTTAAAAAACATTGCCGTTCCCCTTAGAGAAGCTTTGTCCTCAAATATTAGAGAAGACATGGCTTACATTTGATTTTTTTCTTGAATGCTATCTCTCAATATTTTGTGTTTAGTCATTGCGACATTTGATGAAATAAGGTGATAAGAGTTACAAATTCCCCAAAGAACTACTGCATCGTCTCTGATGTGGTCCATCCCAAATCTATTGTTATCAAAGTTATTTGATCACTTTGTGGGGTAGGTCTTCTTGTTTGTTGTTTTATATTTTGATTTTCAAGTCTTACTCGACTGACATCATCTCTCCTCTGTATGTGTTCATCTTGACCATGTCATTGGTCAAAATAACGTTTATAATTGGGGTGTCAATAATGAGTTCTTGTTGTTTGTTCTTAGGATGTATTGACTTCTTTCATATCTGTGATGATAACTGAATTTACTTCCTCAACTTGAATTTGTTTTCCAAAGAGTCTACATGCTTCGTTATGGATTTGTGCTATTTTTTTCTCGAGTAGATTGTTTTTAATCTGAAACTTCTCCAACCTTTCATCTTGCGACTTTTTGTCCTCTTTTAACTTCTCAATTTGTTTCTCTAGTTATTGATTAAGATTTAGAAGGCATTGATTTTCTTCTTGTTTTTCTAGGAATTTTCCTTCAATGTCTTCATTCGAGTTGTTTGCCTTCTTGGTACTCTTTAACTTTTTGATCTTTGTAACTGATATTTTATGATGATTTCTTAATCAATATATTTCTTCAGTATTACTTGTTAATGTGTTATTGACTTTCGTAATTTCCAACTTGTGCTCTTGTTTTGAGTTATCATTTTTCTGTTGGAGTTCCTCAATATGTTGTTGAAGGCAACAATTCTCTACTTCTTGGCATTTTACTTTTGTTTGAACTTGCATGATTTTTTCATCTTTGTTCTTGATAAGTTTATTTAATTGTTTTATTTCTTGTTTATTCTCGACTGTATCTTTCATGATTTTTTGGTTTTGTAGATTCTGATTGGTATATTGTTTACTCATTAATTCCTCAATTTGAGTAGATAATATCTCGATACGGCATTTTAGATAATGATTCTCCTGCTCTATTAATCACTTAGAAATATTCATATTTGTCATGTCAAATGATTTGTTCAATGCTACTTGTAGTTGGGACTACAATTCTAATTTAGAATTCACCATAATTCCTAACTTCTGGTGTTCTTCGACGATAATTGGTTTTCCTTTTGACTGATTTCCTGTCTTCTTTGATTTTGTCTTGTTTTTATTTACTTTTGTAATTTAATAATTGTACTTAATACAATTATTAAGTGATTATTATAATAATAATAATAATAATTTTTAAAGGTTGAAATAATTAATTTTCTTTCCCTAAAGACCTCTTGTAGATTGGGTTGTTGGGAGGAATGATTGTTACCTTCCCCACCTAAGTTCAAATCCCACTTGCTTCTTAGTAGAAATTTTTATGCACTCTTAGATTCCCCCCCCCCCCTTAAGTTTTGTAAAATGGTGTATATTGGGTGGTTGGGAGGAATGAGTGTTACCTTCCCCACCTAAGTTCAAATCTCATTTTTTTTGTTTGTTTTTGGAGAATAAACCCAAACCCACTTATTAAGAAACCACGTGTAGCTTTACTTTTACCATTTTTTGTTTCACTTTTACCTCTTTTTTTGGGTTTTACTTTTACCTTTTTTTTGGGGGGGGGGGTTACTTTTACCTTTTTTTGGGTTTTACTCTTACCTTTTTTTTAAGGACAAGGTCCTATTTTTTAGGGAAACCCTAGAAACCAGAGTCATAACTTCGCTCTGATACCACTATTACATCCATAGTTGGATATTCTCAATTAACTCAGAATGAACCCATAATTTATAAAATAACTCACATATCCATAGATATAAAATGATGTGTAAATTGATAGACAAGTGATGATATTACATTTACAATGATGGGTCTTATATAGTCCCATCGTGCCTTTACTAAGAGCCATGTCTTTTGATTTAATTAATTAATTACTCATTAGTATTAATATTGATGATATATATATTATGTTATGTTATATTTTTATTTATATAACAATTTTATTGTCCAATCATGTTTGTACCCCAATTTTACGGTACACTCATCCTAGGATGGGGGTGTGGGGGAAGATCATCCCCCCCGATTGGGGGATCCAAGGGTAGCACACCTGAGAATGGGGATTCGGGGGTGAAGCCCCCAAAACAAATATTTTGGGATGTTTGTTGGACAACAATTTATTGGAACATGGTATTGGGTGACCCATGGTATTTTCCCATGGTAATTTCCCTATAAAAGCATTGCAATACGACTGTGTATTGTATTGTAGCATTGTAAAAATGATCTATGTTATCATGTGATAGAGATTGTGAAAGAGTGAAGAGGAAGTGCAATGGATGTGCTACAGGTTGTATCCCTTCATTTTGTAGGATGGTATAATAATAAAACGACTAGCAATTTCTATTTGGACATAACCCATCTTGGGTGAACCACATTATACTGGTGTCTCTCTTGTAATGTGTTTATGTGTTTAACATTTGCATCTTATTTATTGTTATTTCGTTGAGATATTGTTTTCTAACAACAAATGGTTGAGGATTTAGTTTCCACTTGAACCTGAGAGACATGCTATACAAATACTTTAATCCTTTTTTGGAAAATGAAGTCTATATTAGGGAACAATGTCTAACTATGATAATGGTAAATTCTAGAATGAACCTCGAGGTTTAAACTTGGAAGCTCGTTTCATTCAATTGGAAGTTTGGTTGTGTCATCTCTCCCAGTCCCAACTGGAAGCATACAAGATTCTTAATGTAAGTATTAATCCCCTAGCCAAGGAATTGACGACCAAACCCTTCAACAGGACTCCCCCGTCGAATCCTTCATCTACTCAAGTGGTATTTCGGTGCCACCCACAAGCATGCCATCAAGGCTAGATGTCGAAGAAAAATATAGAACCTTTAGGTGCTTATCAGTTAGCCTCTCCTCTTATATTAATTTTAGATGGTGATTAGATAAGGGGTCAATGCAAGCTAATGAGGGTCACTTTTGGTGTGTTAGATTCAATAGAAAATTGAAAAATCAGGCATTCCTCAACTTACTTGGATTTTTTGAGATACTTACAAAAAATATATTGCTTTCAGTAAAAAATATGAAATGTAGGAAATTGAATCATGTTTCTAAATATATAAGTTTTATGTATTGGAAATTTGCATAACTATGTCAAGTTTGATTTTTTCTAAGAGTCACTTTTTATTTTCCAGGAAAATGTTAAGGTATATATTTTTGTGGGTGCATCCTTTGAGGGCCTAAATGATGGTTTCAGGCTACAATAAATTATAGGAATATAGAGAACATATAGCACTAGTGCAACACTATTTTTGAAAAAAAAATTAGTAACTTTTTTTAATTATCTAAGTGATCATTCATCGAAAATGGTACATCTTTTGTGGGTGCGGCCTTTGAAGGTATTAAAGCAATAAGCATGAAATGGGTTTTTTTATAGAATGTAGAGGTCAATGTCTTCTAGTGCACAATACAAATTTGTTTTTGAAATGATCAAGAGTTGAAAAAGTTATGGAAAAAACACTAACGATGTCTTTTTTTAGTTAAAAAGTTAGGACACAATAGATATTGAAAAAAATAGAAAAATATAATATTCTAAAATAAAAATTACCTATTTAGAATCTGCAGAAAAAATGTTATTTATTTTTAAGATTCCGTAAAAAATGATTGTTTGTTGCGTATTGTAATGAGTGGGTAAACATGAGCTTCTTCAGAAACAAAAAAAGAAATGTCTAATTAGCTATGATTTATCATATACCATAGAACATTTTTTGTATTACCAAAGCAAAGTCCAAACCATACACATAGGACTATTGGTGACATGCGAGAAAGTGAATTGGCATGGTTTAGGTGATACAAAAAGAGATTGTGTTGTTTTTAAAGTCAAATTACATTTCCCACCCTTATTGAATTAGAAAATGTGTGTTATTTATATAACTACAAAACATGTATGCATTATAGAACTACAAAATGTGTGCACATTTTTAGAATAATCAACCCATAGTTACCTACCTTAGACATTAATTAATTCATTTTTGTCTTATTTTCCTAGTTTCCTATATTCCACTCTATGCAAGTTGTCTTCTACATGTCATAGAAGTCAAACTTGTTAAAACTAAGTCATGGAGCGCTTGGGAAACCTCCTGGAAACCATATTTAGCATGTCTTCTTTATTCCAGATCCTCCAAAGCACATATCTTCTTTTTCTGCAAAGCTTCCTGTTTTATTTAGAAATAAGGAAAAAAGGGAAAGCAAGACTAGGTGTAGTTGACTTGTTTTTTTCCCACATAATACTCAATCATTTTCTCCTAATAAAAGCATGTATGATTTGTCTTTCCATCCCTTATTATCTTTCCTACTTGACCTTGACAATTCGTGAGCCTCTAAGTGGATTTGGAAACTGCTTTATGCACCTATGGGGTATTTGACTAGATTTAGTAAGCCTACTTTTTGACTATTTCAAATGGAATACTTATGCATTCGAATATCTCATGTAATTATATATTGTAGCATCCTATGAATTCATAAGGTTGGATATTGTACACTTATTCAATACAGATTAGTGTTATGCTCAAATTCCAGTCTCCTTTGTTGGTAATTTTGCATGTTTGATTAGCAATTTTATGAGTGTAATTGTTCTATCACTTGGGTTCAATTTCCACATGGTATCAGAGCCTTTGTAGATCGATTTCTCTCCTTCGATATTGTTATTGCAGGTTCGACATCTTGACTAGGAGCATATTCTGCTGACTGAAGGGCACAGTTTCTAAGCTATGGATCAATCTTAGAAGATCATCTTGACTCGATTTAATTTATTTGAATATAAAGTTGAGATGGAGATACAGTTGAGAGCTAAAGGTCTCTACAGGGTGACTATGGCAACCGAGGCAGAGCCCAATGCAGCTGCAGAGAAAATAAAATGGCACAATGGGAGGGATGAGGCCTATGGTCTTTTGTGTCTGAGCATTTCAAGAGACCTCCTCTTCCATCTTGATGGATTGACATCACCTAAGAGACCTCCTCTTCCATTTATTGTAGAGATTTTTGGTAAGACATATGATATGAGAGGATATCAAATTGAGAATGAATTTATCTCTTTGAGTCCCAGCAGCTTCGAATACTTGCAACTCTATTTTTCCAAGTTTAAAGCCCTTGTTTTGTAGCTAAAATAGTGTGGAATTGAAAAGAAGGAAGAGCAACTAGTTTTGGCCATAATCTCAAAGCTTAGCCCTGACTATTGAGTGTTTTTTTAACCTTCCATGCCACCAAGTTGATAGCTCGATCCTGGAAGATGCCTAAGCTTACAGAGTTCATGGAATCCTTCACATAGGAACAAGATAAATTGGTGATGATGGGCACCATCAAACCTTCCAAAGACCAAAATTTGGTTGCTGGAGATTGAAGGGTGGATTCAAAAGGAAATAAGAAAGCTAAGAATCCACCTGAGCAAAAGAGAGACAAGAACAAGTCTCAAGAGGAGCCCCAAGGCTCCAAGAAGAACTTCCAGAAGAAGAAGAACAAAGGAGAAATGAGCAAGTGCACATACTGCAGTAAGGGCTATCATCCCGAGAGCTCCTGTATGAAGAAGAAAATTGAAATGTTGACCCAAATCCTAGAGAATAATAACATCTCCCTTCCTGATCACTCAAAGAAGAGGGAAGGAGGATCAAATTTAGAGGACAGAGAGAGAGTACATGCTTTTGTTGCTGGCACATCAAGATCACCTAGCTTCATCATAGACTTTGGAGCTTCTAGACATATGGTTTTGACCAATGAGGAATTCTCCTCTCTTGACATGTCGAAAGTTCCACTAATAGTGTTGGGAGATGACTCTCTCACTGACAGTTTGGGGAAAGGAAGGATTGATCTTGACCATGGTAAGTTCAATGATGTGTTGTATGTTCCAGGTCTTTCCTCTAACCTCTTGCTAGTGTATTATATGACTCACACAGGGTCTCCAAATAATGTCATATTCTCCCCTGATGATGTTGAGATCACAGAGATCTCAAATGGTAAAGTCATTGCAAAAGGTGTTGTTGATCACACTTCAAAGGTATACATGTTTTCCCATTTTCTACCCTACTAAAACCATTTTCTCTTTTGATTCATGGTAATGAAGCAAGCAAGATTTGGCATGAAATATTTGGCCATATTAACTATAAGTACCTTTCTGATTTGAGTGAAAAATATATGGTTGTAGGGTTACCAAAGATTAAGTTTTCCAAGGGATTTTGTCAAGGTTGTATCCTAGGAAAACACCCAGAGCACAAATTTGAGAGAGATAGTCATGAGAGAACCTCTGCACCACTTGAGTTGATCCACAGTGATGTTTCTGGTCCATTTCATCATATGTCCATGAGTCAATCCAAATATGCATTGACCTTCATAGATGAATTTTCTAGGTATTGTTGGGTTTACTTCCTAAAGCATAAGTCTGAAGTTTTTGACCTCTTCAAAGTGTTTAAGATTTTGGTTGAAAACCAGTCTGGGAGGAGACTCAAGATCCTCAGATATGAAAATGGTGGTGAGTATGTCAAGTTTTATTTCATTCAATATTGTAAATATGTAGGTATTCATATGCAGCATTCAATCCCTTACACACCACAACAAAATGGTGCTGCTGAGAGAAAGAACAGATCACTAAAGGAGATGGAAACCTACATGATGGAGGCTAATACTTTTCCACCAAAGTTTTGGTCCAAGGATATAAACTATGCATCCTACATATAGAATAGGGTACCTCATAAAAATCTTGATGGTATGACTCCTTTTTAAGCTTGGAGTGGGAACAAGCCATATGTGACCCATTTCAGGATTTTTGGCTCAAAGGCTTGGGCTAGAATTCCAACTGAAAAGAGAAAAGATTTGCAACCCCAAAGCCAAGAGTGCCTATTTGTTGGGTATTCTAAAGATTCAAAATGGTACAAGCTGATCAATTTGAGAACTAATAAATCCTTCATTGAAAGGAGTGTTTGGTTCCAAGAAGAGCCTTTAGTAGCAGTTGAAGTTGGAGAGTCTTCTTCACCACAAGAACCATTGAATGTAAGTGGAGAGGCAAATGAGTTTTCTAATTCTAATATGTCTGATAATGATGATTTAATTGCAGATCTTGATAGTCCTACAAGACCAAAATTGGCAGCAAAGACCATTCATGCAGCTGGGGAAGTAGCTGGAAATGCTAGTGAACCTCGGAGGACTAGATCTCAGTTTGAGAGTGCCATGTGTATGAAAGACCCTTTGTTTGCTGAGAAGTGCTATCTGATGGTTGAATTATACCCATAGACATATGAATATGCAGCACATGATCCAAGATGGAAAACAACCATGAAATAAGAATTCAGGTTGCTCCAGAAGAACAACACTTGGGAACTGGTTGATCTTCCCCTAGGGACGAAGCTAGTTCAATGTAAGTGGGTTTTGGAGACTAAGTTTGCTGCTGATGGTTCACCTTTGAAATATAATAAAAGTTTGGTAGCCAAGGGCTACTCACAAGTACATGGTATTGACTACAATGAAACATTTTTACCAGTAGAAAAGATGGACTCCATAAAGCTAGATTTATCCATTGCAGCTTCAAAGCAGTGGGAGATACATCACATGGATGTGAAGTGTGCTTTCCTAAATGGAGATCTCACTTAATATATTTACATGCAGCAACCTCAAGTGTTTGTTTCTAATCCATATTTTGTGTCTATGTTAAATAAATCATTATATGGGCTCAAGCAAGCCCCCAGGACTTGGCATGCCAAGATTGATGGCTTTCTACTGTCATTGATTTTTGTTCGATGCAAGTATGATCCTAATGTTTATTTGAAGCTGATTCATGGTTCTTTGGGATTGGTGAGCCAATACTTGGGTCTTGAAATTGCTCAATCCCAACATGGAATCAAAGTACATCAGTCCAAGTATGCCTTAGATTTGTTGAACAAGTTCAACATGAAAGATTGCAAGCCAAGCAAGACTCCCTTCCTTTTAGGAGTTAAGCTTGAAGAAGCAGGTTCTTCTCCTATGGTAAATAATACACTGTATAGGTAGTTGATTGGGTGTTTTCTTTACTTTACACACACTTGACCTGATCTATCTTATGCAGTTAGTGTGGCTTCAAGATACATGGATCAGCCTCATGAGATCCATTGGAGAGCAGCCAAAAGGATCCTTAACTTTGTTCAAGGAACAAGAACTCATGGGATTTTCTACAAAGCTAAATCTGATCTTGATTTGATTGGGTTTACTGATAGAGATTGGGCCGATGAAAACACAGATCAAAAGTCAACATCAGGGTATGTGTTCATGCTTGCAAAAGGACCAATCAGCTGGTCAAGCAAGAAGCAAAGTGCCATAGAACTCTCATCTACAGAAGTAGAGTATAGAGGAGTTGTAAATGCAGTAACTCAATGTTTATGGTTGCAGGGAATACTTGGTGAGTGTGGCTTCGAATCATAGTTTTCAAATATTATCTATTGTGATAATCAAAACACCATTCAAATATGCAATGATCCAGTTCAGAGATAGAGAACCAAATACATTGAGATCCATATGCACTACATCAGACAGCTTATGCATGATGGCACCATTCATCTACTCTTTTGTGCATATTCAGAACAAGTAGCAGACATATTCACCAAAGATTTTTGTGAGAAGAAATTCAGAAATCTCAAATCATTGCTGGGGATTGCTGATCATGCTGTGAAGCATGATTGATGACAAGATTTTCAAATTTTGTTTTATTGTCCATGTTTAAGGGAGGATTTTCCCACTGTGTTTTTTCCTCTTTCCTTGGTTAAATGGACATGCAGTATGTAAAGGATGACTAAGACTTGTTGCTATGCCCTATGGTTTTTTGATATTTACTCATAAAGTCAGGATTAAGGGGGGGTGTTAGAATAATCAACCCATAGTTACCTACCTTAGACATTAATTAATTCATTTTTGTCTTATTTTCCTAGTTTCCTATATTCCACTTTATGCAAGCTGTCTTCTACATGTCAAAGAAGTCAAACTTGCTAAAAATGAGTCATGGAGCACTTGGGAAACCTCCTAGAAACCATATTTAGCATGTCTTCTTTCCAGATCCTCCAAAGTGCATATCTGCTTTTTCTGCAAAGCTGTCTGTTTTATTTAGAAATAAGGAAAAAGGGAAAGCAAGACTAGGTGTAGTTGACTTGTTTTTTTCCCCCATCATCCTCCATCCTTTTATCCTAATAAAATAATGTATGAGTTGTATTTTCATCCCTTGATATCTTTCCTACTTGACCTTGCCAATTCGTGAGCCTCTAAGTGGATTTGGAAACTGCTTTATGCACCTATGGGGGATTTGACTAGATTTAGTAAGCCTAATTTTTTACTATTTAGAATGGCATCCTTATGCATTGAATATCTCATGTAATTATATATTGCAGAAGCATATTAATTCACAAGGTTGGCTATTGTACACTTATTTAATACAGATTAGTGTTATGCTCAAATTTCAGTCTCCTTTGTTGGTAATTTTGCATGTTTGATTAGCAATTTTGTGAGTGTAATTGTTCTATCACTTGAGTTCAATTTCCACACACATTATGTAGTTCTATAACACATGTGTGTTATGAAATACATAAAATTTATTTTTATTAGTTGAGAGGGGGTGTTGAAGGGTCAAGGGATTAGGGGGATGTTGTAAATTCAAATGGGGATGGTTAATAGTTGAGATGGGTTGGGGAAAGGTCAAGGGCCTAGGAGGATGTTGGAAATTCAAGTGGGGATGGTTAATAGTTGAGAGGGAATGGGGAAGGGTCAAGGTCCTAGGAGGATGTTGGAAGTTCAAGTGGGGATGGATAATAGTTGAGAGGGGGTGAAGAAGGGTCAAGGGCCTAGAAGGATGTTGTAAGTTCAAGTGGGAATGGTTAATAGTTGATAGGGGTTAAGGAAGGGTCAAGGGTATATGAGGATTGTTGGCCACTTTCCCTAACTCGCTCTACCCAGGTTCTGTGCATCTCATCAACCCAACAAATACCTGAGATACAGTCTCGACAGAGCAAGTCCATCGACAACACCTGTGAAGTAGGCATAGACTCACCCTAGATATCTCTTTAATGGGTAACCACCAGAACCATGTTTCCATGATTGTCGAGTGATTACAGTCCCTTGGTGCGTAGCCAAGGAGCTCAATGAAGGAAACAGGATGGCTAGATGGTGGAGTTAGTCTTGCACGACCGAGCACAACTATATGTCATCGCGCGCAACTTATCCTTGCTCTCAACCTCAAAATTGGTGCAACCTATACGATGTAGATGAATCATACTAACAAACAGTCTATGACCTACATCATGACTTAAGACAAAAATGCACAGGCGGATATATACATATATTTCAATGACACTTCCCCAGACATTCATTTACTAATTACAGTATACACCAAGCATTTAATCAATTTTTCAGCATTATACAGAAAGAAAATAACAATCATTCACATTAACATTCACAACATTAATCATCCATTCAAACATAAGAGATAATGTTGAAACCCATCTGGAAAAAAGCACCAAGGTGCTCTTCATATGGCATGAGAAAATGATACAACACCTTGTAGTCTACAGGATGCAGACTGATCTTATGATATGTCTTTAAGACTTAGACTTATGGTTATCATGCTCTCTATTTTTTTCTTCTACCCTACCTCTACTCCTAGCGGTCCGTGCACAAAATAGCCAAATCCATGGCTCAATAGCCTCCTATTGCTACCAAACTCTTCCTGAGTATTGTCTTCCTCTAATCTCTACAACATTACAGCAAAATGACATCCTTTACCCTTGATCACTGATGAATAGTCAATAAATGACTATTACCAAGCTAAAAGTAATTAAGACCAGCGTAAAATGTGATTCAGAACAACTAAGACGTAGATGAATAGTCAATAAATGACTATTACCAAGCTAAAAGTAATTAAGACCAGCGTAAAATGTGATTCAGAACAACTAAGACGTAGTTGAGACCAACCCTTTTACCATTGAATCCCTCCTATTTATACTATTTTACATGACCACACAGGGTCGACTGCATACAGGAAATATGTTAATTGTCACCATCAGCTACCCCTTAGGCTACAACTGTGGTGATTACGACTTGAAATGAGGCACTATCGGCATGAATTACAAATATTCCCTCATATGTGTGTGGCTACAGGCTTACACGGACTTAAATGGACACGATCTGCACCTGTCACTTTTCGGTAGTTATCACCTACATGCTCCTGCGCTCACCTTTCCTTCATCACGTGCCTCTCCATTCTTCCTACATTAGTCCTTTGCTTCCTTTGTGATCTTCCTTTCTTTCTATCACGTGTGCGGTGCACCTTCTTTGGTTGTGCACGAACTTCTTCCTTGTGCTCCTTTCCTAGGAAAACATGCCCTCAACACTCATATGTGGGTTGTCCTGAGCCACGAAGAAATGGGCATACGAGGAGGCACAATCTACATAGCAGCCTCTTTGCAATTTTTTTTCTTATGCACCTTCGCCTGCTTTCTGCCTTGCGCACTTTGTTCCTTATGTTTTTTTTTAACGATGTTTCCTGTACCGCAGATTCTTATCATACTTAGAAGAATTTTTAGATTACAAAACTCATATGAATTCTTCCATGGCATCCTCTGAATAATATTAATGGCGAGTTACACTTTTGACTATCACTAGGGTTGTTAGTGTCCCATTCTGATACAACAATCCAATTCTTATTATCATTCTCAGGCTCCTAGGGTTTTCCATGTGCCTGTTGCAGCTTGTCTTCTTCTTATTCTTCCTCGATTTCATCCTTTTCTTCATCTTTTTCTTCACCACCCTCTTTTCAATAGATATGAACTTTGAAGAATGCAACATTTTCCATATTGAAAACTAGCAAATCCCCACATGCAACAGTGGTAGAGGCGAATGATTTTCCAAAATTTGATGAATTTCACCTCAACATTATGGTTTACAATCCGTATCTAGCCATGTGGCCCTTCCTTGGTCCCTCGACACATGGAGACCTCACCTGGACTTCCAGAAATTGAGCCCGCTCACTAGCCCTGCAGACTTTGTCAAATGTGGCAAGGAATCTGGTCCCTACCCTTCAGACTTTGTAAAATGGGGCAAGAACTTTGGTCCCTACTAGAGTCCTTTCAGGTGCCCTAGCCAGGGCTTCTAACCTACTGAAAAAGAAATAGCTAAGGATGACTTCACCAAAGACTTCTAGCTAGGTCAAAATAGCTTGCGGACTGTTAACATATTTCTTATTCCCATCTTCATAGATACCCAACACACTGAAGGCTACACCAACGGCTTTAGACCATAGGGTTGCTCACCATGAAACACCCCAACTCATTTGTAACTAGTGCTCAATCATCATGACCAAGTGATGTTTTCTCTAGGTACCCTTATTTTATAAGAGGAGCATCAGGTCACATGCCATCTAGGCTTATCTAGGTGGATCATTAGGACACAAATTTCATCTGGTGTATCATTTCTTCCTCTTAGATTTACTATGATTAATGGTGTTGTCATTCTCTCGGACTGATCGTTGTGATCGAGTATTGACGTAATGGCCAGTAACTGTCATAGAGTTTCCCACACTTGATCCACCTAGGGTGATATCTTATCGCAAGCACCAAATCTATGTTGAATCCTCATGCATTTAATGGTCTGTCAATGTCTGCCAGCTCTCTAGGACCTCCCTCCATTTGTCTCTTAGCTAGTTCATTTGTAGGTTTATAGCGTAGCATTCTTTTCGCACAACTTCATCTTTCTACTCAACTTCATATTTCCACACAGCTTCATCTTTCTGCTCAACTTCATCTTTCTATGCAACTTTGTGTTTCCGCGTATGTTGCACTGGGGATTCCTTCCTTATTTCTTTCCTCCCTTAATTTTTTTTTTTTTTTTTGCTTTTGCTTTTGCTGCGTGTATCGGCCTTACTTCCTTGCACAATTTCAAGATGCCGGTGTCGGCTCAGGCTACGCATCAGGACAAACCTTTTCCTAAAATTTCTTTACCATCTATTGAACCTTAGCAACTTCCTCTGCTTGTGCAGCCAACTTCTCAACACAGTCGAAATGGACATGTTCCAACAATTCTGCCTCTATTGATTGCACTATGCCTTGAATTTTATGTTGCACAGGTTGAATAATGTCAATGAGCCGCTCGGCTGCCGACTGATGTGTCTCTACCTCAGCTTCCCTATTCTTTTCTCATTCGTGAAGGGTCTGTAGTTCTTGCTATAGTCTCTTGATATATTCATTTTTGACAACCTTCTATTGGTGAGGAAGCTTCCTCCTTTCTGCCATTACAGTGCTGATTTTCTCATCTGCATCTCACACACTCTACCTGATTTTCTCAGTTGTTTCATCTTCAAGAAGCACTCCCCAAATGGTAGCGATAGCATCTGCAGACTTTGCGTAGAGGGATTCAACTTCTCTAATTTTCTCAGCAGCTTCAGACGCTGCTCTTCTTCTTTCCTCAAGCACCTCTGGGGGTGTGCTTAGCATCTGCCTGGCTTGCATCTCCTCCACTTGCTACCGAAGATATGTCGCAATCTTTGTGATCCTGGTTACTTTAGCTAGTAAGTCTTTATATTCTTTCCCTACTTCTGGTGGGAATGCTACAATGGCATTATTGATAGAGTCCACTAACGCGATGCGGATCTGATCACATGCTAGTGTTTCTTGTTATTTTTCAGCAAGAAGGGTGATGTGCCCCTACAGTTCCTACTCTTTCTCCTTCAGCAGGGTCTTGTGCAGCTTTTCCTTCCACCATTGTTTTGTTTCCTGTTAATAAATAACATTTTCCCTTAACCGAATTTCAGAGGAGACTTCCTGTTGGATGTTATAAACTTCCTCGAAGGCTAGCTTGGAGAAGTCTATCTACGCACAGTTGTCATCAGGATCTGTGCTTGCCTCTGCATCTACCTGCAGTTCTTGCCTCTGAATCACCACTTTTATTGGCAACACTAATGCTGGTGTAACTAGTGGAATACTGGGATCAACACCATATGTATCATCCTCCACTGTGGCTTTGATTTCTTGGATGGCCTCTATCAACTTATTGAGATGGCCCTCAACTTGGGTAGAAATGTTTACTTGTTGTGTCTTCAGACTAGCTAGGTTATTTTGCCCGACCTTAGCAAAAGTGTTGGCAATTTCTTGAAAATAATCTCTATTCAATGTGTTTGTGTTCGTTGTTATGTTGGCTTTCTACTTCTTGTGGGACGAGTGGCCTTCTTCTTCTTGTGCGTGCGTCTGTGTCTGTGCATGCTCTTGACTTAACGGGCGCTCTGATGCATGATGGTCTGAGTCATCAATATTATCATCATCCTCATTGTGTTTCTGCGACGGATAATCTTGGTTTTTTTCACTTTCATGCTCTTTGCCATTAACTTGGTGAAGCGATGGTTCCTCTACATTATGCCCTTTAGGAAGTGGCTCTGCTAGTGGGCCGTGCCATTCCTGTGACCAAAGATTAATAATTGCATCCAAATCCTTGTTTGTCACCATGAAGTTCGCATGGTGCACCTACTCAATTGGGTCCTTTGTTGTCTCTAGGATCATATTATGTGCATTATCTTGGAACTTGATGAATTGGGCATACCTGTGTACCGTCGCAGCATGGATTATGTGAGATTGGTGAACAACATCACGCAGTGCCTCTATGTGTACAAATAATGCATTGTTGTTATCCTTCTGTCGATTGATGTCTACCTTATCTTCCCACAAATTCGGGTACCTTGCACCAAGGAAATATAGTGGGACATCCATCTAGACTTAGTTCGGTGGGCTACCCCACACAATAAACAAAGTAAAGATCAACATCCACGAATAGTGGAATTTGTAGGTGTCTTTGTGTTGGGCCTGTAGCTCATTGTATATGAGTTCATTCAATAGGTACAATGACCAATTGAATACTCCTCCTAGCGCACATAAATTAGCTAGTTCCATTACCACTACAGAACATTGATTAGGTATCATCTTGTGGAGCATCTTACAGGATAGGATCTTTGCAGCGACGAGCACACTTTTGTCCTGGATGGGCCCAATCAAGAAGCTTAGGCCTGCTCGTTGAAGGGTATTCTTCCGCTTGATAGGTCTAATGTATTTCTTGTCCAAGTATGGCACAGGATTGTTGCCTTCGTTTGGGAGGCTAGTGATCCTTGCAATTAACTCGACGTCAACTGGATATGGCTTATCCATCCATAGGAATCCTCTGTGGAAGCAGACTAGTAACTGCTTCATGTACATATTGAATTGTATGCTATGGCCAAAGTGAGGCATGAACAACATGTTTGTTAAACCTTCATTGGCAAGTCCCTCGGCCCAGTCCATTAGCCTAAACACCTGGGCATCACTGGTAGCGGACTAGTCCACGACCATGCAATCTATTATCTGTAGTCCTTCTTGCTTCTGAGTGTCAAAGTCCTAAAAATTCAACCTAGCCAACTTAGGAAGGATATCCTTTAGCAAGGGAATGCTGAAAGGAATTCGCGGTGCTACCAAAGTAGTCACTACCTTCTTTGGGAGAGTCATCTCCTCTGCATTAGTTATCCTTTGCGGAATGTAGTGTGGGAAATTTGGGTCAACCCACTCTACCTTTGGCTCTCTTTGTGGCAGCAATTATTTGTCCATGACATCTTGTTCTTTCTCACCAACAAGTGCCTTTCCTTGCTCATCTAGAGAGGCCATAGCCTTGCATTTTCTCTTCTATGGTGGTTTTGGCCCAGAAACCTCTCCTGGTTGCGTCTCATCGAGCTTCCTTGACTCTCTATTAGGTGTTATAGCTGCTTGCTGCTTGCATGTTCTTTCCATGGGGTCAATCTCTAGTTGTTCCTGTGGTTGTTGTACCTCAGTTGACTGTATTTCTTGTTCCTTTTCAATGGGGAAACCAGAGATAACAATGGTGTCTGATGCCTCACTTTTACTGGGAATGTTAATTACCATGGACGTCGACATGATTGAATAAGGATGGCAAGGATTAGCTCTGTAATCATGTGGATCTGGTTCTCTCAGGTCTCATTGTGCATAACATAATTCTTGATGGGGAAGCTAAATATTTATACGAATCTCTGCGTCCTGCAATCATCATTTGACAGGAGGGCAAGGTTTAATCGATCTCCCAGTGTTAGCTTTCCAAGAAACTCTTCTAGGTTGTAGCTCGAAGATGCCTGGTAACTTCAATATTTTTGTAATGGTTTACTTAATGGATCAAGTCAGATGAAAAATAAGACCTCACTCACTCAAGACATGCATAAAATCAACCAAATAGACAAGGCTTCTAACTATCAATGTTCAGAGGGTTTGTAATAAAGCTTAATAGAGGAAGAATTCTCACTATGCTCGCAGATTCATACATAAGGCACTCACATA
Source organism: Pseudotsuga menziesii (assembly GCA_001517045.1). NCBI lineage: Eukaryota > Viridiplantae > Streptophyta > Pinopsida > Pinales > Pinaceae > Pseudotsuga > Pseudotsuga menziesii. The sequence continues at coordinate 414,562 of LPNX010538079.1, read as the reverse complement.
TGAAAGGCTAATCATAACAAGGAAAGATACTTGCAATTCCAATTATCCACACAGAGATATGATGACAACTATCTTGTATTAGGTAAATAGAATAAACATGAATTAAACATTCAAGCACAAGTATAGAACAGAAAGAAGATGAAATCTGAACATGTAATGACAAAAGAGCTTGTATTAATTGATACGAACATGAGAATCTTGAATACAAAAAGTGTCTAAGAGTCTCTAAAGTAAAACCATTTACAATTATTATTCAATGAAATTAAATAAGCTTTACAAATCAGTTTCAAGATCCTCAAAAGATGGATCTAATAACCTCTTTTCCTATCTCAAATCTGAATTTATGAGGTGGCTGGAAAATGGCAAAATTTCTGGAAATATGTTGCTCAGATATTGACCTATATCTCTCAAATCAAAACACATTTGGAAAACTGAGAGAGTTTATTGTTCGTTGGTTTGTTATGAGAAAAAACCTCTCTCAGTTATTTGAGATTCATTTTAATTTTCCCGACATATGTATTTCAAAAACATGTGTCAAACAGGGGAATTCTGAGATCTGAAATTTAGGGACTAAAGATGGATTTGATTATCCCAATATGTGACATATGTAAGAAAACTGAGAGTTTATTGTTCTATGACATGTTAGGAACAAAAATATCTGACCATTTTGCAAAATAATTCTCCAGTTGCTTAGAATCATCATTTGAAAATGATGACTTTTCACTGTAAAAAAGCCAATTTCGGTGGCTTGGAGCACCCTAAACTTTCGGTCTTAGCTGCCGAAAGTCCGCTTTTGGTGGCTTAGAGACCATTTTTAGACAATGCTTTGCCACAGAAACCCGTGTTTCAAGTTATTTGAAATAAATACTAACTCCAAAGTTTTTTGAAAAATATTTACAAGTTAGAACTCATTAAAATGAGCCTGAAAACATTTAATAATGTTTTTACTAATGAATTTTTACCTCTTAATAAAATAAATTTGACTAATTTATTTGAGGAGATAACATATAGCTCCTACTCAAGGATGGAATCCTCCCTGTGAGGTTCCAAGAACCACAGATCTGATGTCTTTCCTAGACAACAAAATACATAACCTAGTCTAGTGTTCCATGCGGCATGGAGTCAGGANTCCTAAGGAAAATTAATAAAATAATAGTTAAAATAATAAAATAATATTTATTAATTTTGGAGGAAGAAAAGAAAAAAATACTTTTTTGTTTGTATTTTCGACATATCTCGCTGTGTTTTTACTCAAATTTTGATCGGGAGAGAACATTGGATGTGGAATTAAATTCCACATCCAACCAATACCCACTCGACATACTTTTAACGAGCCCCACTACCCCAAAAACAAGAAATAACTCAAAAAATGTGATGATGATGTCATCATCACATTTTTTCAGGTATTTCTTTTTTGGGGGTAGCAGAGCCCATCAAAAGTATGTCGATTGGGTACTTGTTGGATGCAGAGTTTAATTCCACATCCAACGAGCTCTCCCAGTCAAAATTTGAGTAAAAAAACATGGAGATATGTTGAAAATACGAACAAAAAAGTAGTTTTTTATGATACCTATCCCCAAATTTATATTAAAAATTTGTTTAAGAGGTGCTCCTTTTTTTAATTTTAAATCATTTTGATTGGATAATACATGATGACATGGAATTTGTATTATTTTTGGAAGGTCCATTTTAAATTGAAATTTTTTCTAATGAATCTTCTTCTAAACACCTTTCAAGAGCTACCTTTACAACTGATCCCCTACAAACCTGTAGCATGCATGTAGCCTATCCTTCTTATTCAACGACCAATAACTGGAAAAGTATACTTTCTCATATAAAGAGCTTATTCTCTTTTCTACTCCTAATTATAATCATTATAGGCTTCTTATCAAGTGACATCATGCTTCCAATGAAGCCATGTCAGAAACTGATCTGCTGAATTTATCCTTGATGTTGACCTGAAAAATAAATGAAACCATAGGATGCATCAATGTTGTCAACAGAACTAGCTATCATTTGACAAAAATATTTTGACATTTATGTTGCTTATAGATTCCAAATAATCAGCAATAGGGTTGTAAATGTCACAAAGAAATACCTCTCCATGCTGCTGTTCCAACTAAATGAAATGTTGTTGCTGGTTGCTTTCAGTGATCTCCAAGTTAACTGTAGATTGCTCAACCTCTGACTGCGAAGAATACATTATGAACTACTGATATGGACTTTTCAGGTCATCTTCTTCCTCCTCATATCTATTGCACTCTTCCTTTGTTTGCAAATCAAAAAACTGAGGGCTACCCTTACTATCTGTTGCATATTCAAATCTGTCACATGCTGATATAAAAATATGTTCATTATCTTTGGGGTTGCCAAAGGGGACAATCTCATCTTTATGACAACCTAAGTCAGTAGATGCATTTGATACAACGTCAAAAGCATATCTACTATGGTTATCATCTTGAAGTTCATTAATATCTTGGTCATAATAATAGGTGTCCCCTATTGCAGCATACTCTTCATGAATGTTTAGTTCTTTATTCAATAAATTGAATTCATGACAACATTCAGAATATAAAAGATCAACCGAAATACTCCTTTGCAAAAAAAATGAAAGGCAGCATGAAAATCTACCAAAGATATAATACTGGCAATAGGAAGGGACCGGTACCAATCACGAGCAATCTCCTCTAAAGAATACCAAAAGAGCTTGATTTGAACATCCTCATGCACAACTTGCAACCGATGAATAAAGTCATGAAAATCTAGCAAGTGTTCAGCTGGCACTTCCCACTCTTCTCCTCAAAATATGGGAAGACTATTTTCCCATTCATCTCTACTAGGCACTGGATTAGGGTAACCATAAATATTTGAGAAATCACAAAATGCATACCTCTTTTCTAATATCTTGTTCATTTCGTACCAATGGAGTCGCCACTGAATCCATCCTTCTTGGAGTCGCCAAATAGATGATTACAACTGAAAATGTTGCCAGTCTTTGTCTATCATCAAATCTGGATCTTATGTCATCTCCCAGGGAAGCTGATATTCAATCTCCTCTCCCCGACAACGACGCAAATTTGTTAGCTCTCCAGGAAACTCTTCTAGGTTGCAGCTCGAAGATGCTTGGTAACTTCAATATTTTTGTAATGGTTTACTCAATGGATCAAGTCATATGACAAATAAGACATCACTCACTCAAGACGTGCATAAACTCAACCAAATAGACAAGGCTTATAACTATCAATGTTCAGAGGGTTTGTAATAAAGGTGAATAGATGAAGAATTCTCACTATGCTCGTAGATTCACACATAGGACACTCACATATGAATGGCTAATCATAATAAGGAAAGATACTTGCAATTCCAATTATCCACACAGATATAGGATGATAGCTATATTGTATTAGATAAATATAATAAACATGAATTAAACATCTAAGCACATGTATAGAACAGAAAGAAGATGAAATCTAAACATGTAATGGCAAAAGAGCTTGTATTAATTGATAAGAACATGAGAAGCTTGAATAAAAAAAGTGTCTAAGAGTCTCTGAAGTTGAACCATTTACAATTATTCTTCAATTAGATTAATTAAGCTTTAAAAATCAGTTTCAAGATCTTGAAAAGATGGATTTGATAACCTCTTTTCCTATCTCAAATCCAAATTTGTGAGGTGGCTGGAAAATGCAGAAATTTCTAGAAATATGTTGCTCAGATATTGACCTATATATCTCAAGTCAAAATAGATTTTGGAAAAATGAGAGAGGTTATTGTTCATTGGTTTGTTATGATAAAAAATTTCTCTCAGTTATTTGATATTCATTTTTAATTTCCCGGCATCTGTATTTCAAAAACATGTGTCAAACAAGGGAATTATGAGATCTGAAATTTAGGTCTCAAAGATGGATTTTATTCTCCCAATATGTGACACTTTTAATAAAACTGAGAGATTTTATTGTTTTATGACATGTTAGGAACAAAAAACTTTGACTGTTTTGTAAAATGATTCTCCACTCGCTCAGAATCAGCATTAGAAAATGATGACTTTTGACGGTAAAAATGCCAATTTCGGTGGCTTGGAGCCCCCTAAAATTCCGGTCTTAGCTGTCGAAAGTCTGCTTTTGGTGGCTTAGAGACCATTTTGAAACAATGATTAGCCATGAAAACCTATTTTTTGAGTTTTTTGAAATAAATACTAACTCCAAAGTTAAAAAAAAATATTTACAAGTTAGAACTCATCAAAATGAGACGGAAAAAAATTAATAAAGTTTTTCCTAATGACTTTCTACCTCTTAATAAAATAAATTTGACAAATGTGTTTGAGGAGACAACACCCGGGTTGCTTCTACCGATACTTTCTTCATTAAATTCTACAACTCGCTTTCTTGGTTGTACCTATCAGGCTAGTTATGGTAGTTATGTTGAGGATGGGTGATGGGTCCAAAAAGTATGCCACCCTATTCCTCATACTGCATCTGATTAATGTGAGTTAGCTATCACAGCTGCCTGAATCTTTGTCAAATATTTGTATTTTAATTCCGGTCAGCCTGTCATTCCCTCTTTTTGCATCCTTTTGTCACTTTTTGCTTTGTCCCGCGTGCTAACGGATTTTTGCTTCGCTTGCTTTTTCTGCACTTCCTTTTCCTTGCTTGAGTTTGCACGGTGACTTGATTTTTGCATGATTTGTTGCTTGCACTTATCTCTTGTGATTTTATAGTGGTTCTGTCGCGCACTCCTACGATAGACTAAGTTATGTCTTTTGGCCTCTCTTCTTCTTCTTTTTTACATTTTAACCCAGGATGTTATAGGTGTTGTAGTACGGCTTCAGGAGACTTTCGTTCACCATACCCACGACATAGGTACCATCTAACTTCTGTAGTTTTACTGCGCCTGCATCAGTGATGTACGTGATCCTATATGGCCCTAGCCAATGTGTCCTAACCTTTCCCAGGTGCTTGAACAATTTGCTAGCATACCATAAGACAAGTCCTTCTTTAGATGTGTTAACCCTGATATATTAATCATGCCATGCCCTTTGTCGCTGCTTACTTGGTTTATCATCTAGTCTCAGGGGTATTTTTATATCCCCTAAGTCTCTCACTATTCCCCTTATTTCTAAGAAGTTGGTAGGGAATAGGTTCTAATACTCATGCAGTAGATCCATGATATTTTCAACTACTTCATCATCCCAATAATCTCTGATATTGGTGAACTTTGGGTTCTTGGCAATTCGATGTGTACTTCCTTGATTTTCAGGGGCTAGGGGAACTGATCACTTGAAATGCTACTTCCTTCTACTTCTCGTGTGCCCTCTGATTCTGGTCTACTAATATTCATCGGATCATCATTTGGGTCTCTTTTTAGACTGTACTGCTAAATGGTTGCACTGCATTGGTGAGAATTATCCTCTTTAATAGGAATCTCATCAACTATATTACCCTTTTTCATCTAAATCACAGCTTCACTTGTAAGGTGTTGCTCAACAACTTCAAATTTATGCACAAACTTCTTAGTGAGTCTTTCACAATCTTCGGTTTCTTATCGCAGCTCCACAGAGGTATACCATATTTTAGGTGTCATTTTCAATGTGTATATGAAATCCTCATAGGTGGGTAGCTCCCTTGACTCACTCTCGACCTATCGCACAGACCTTATAAATATTGCACACATTCTCATAGATAATTGATGTAATCTATTTTTCCAACCCTTTAAAGCCTCACCTGAGTCAGATGTACATGAACTCATGCATCTCCAACTCAGGTTTCCATCTACTGTCGGATTGGTATAATCTTCTTGCATGGCTATGACATTATATATCTGGTCGAGATAGTCACCCTGTCCCTCATTATAGATAGGATCAACGTATCTTTTTCCCTCAAATGGATCGATGGGTAATACTTCCCTCATTTCCTCATCTTTGAATGAGAGAATCCTTTTGTTGAAATTTATGATGGTTTGATTATCTATGGACTAATCTATTCCCAACAGAGCAGGGTATGGGTTCGTGTCATCAACAATGTTAATGAATTCAAAGTATGCAAATGTGTGCAATCCTTCGATGTTGACAGGGACATTGCTCAACCGGCCAATGGGTAGGACCTTCTCCTAATTGGCAAGTTGCAACTGGATAGGAGACCATCCCAAGCACAAAGTTTCCATACTTTCTGTTAGATTTTTATCATTTAAGAAATATGATCTAGGATATTATCTGAGAGAATAACATGCACACAAATAATCACAAGAGACAAGAGACACAAATATTTTCCTCGAGGAAACCATAAAAGAGAAAACCCTGCAACTTCCTCAAAGATAGAATGAGAACCAATGACAACAGTAAAACCCAAAGACAGAAAAGATGATCTCCAACAACTGTTATCTCTCTCACTTGTGTGAGGACTTCCTCTTTCACTCATGCGCCCCAGTTGAGTGAGTGTATGTGACAAATAGAGATTCTCACTCTCTATTTATACTAGTTTCTAACTTTTACAATTATTTACCAGGGCTGACATCTCTAGGAGAGTCTAATAACCCTAGTGCCCCTCAAAATTGGGGACTTTTCCCTCCAATCAACAAGGAGGGTTAACCTTAACTCAATTATGGGGACTATTGCCCCAACTCACAATGGAGGGTTAACCTCAATGACTTTACATAACTTTATTATATTAATGACTTTCCCGATAGGAACATCGGGGTATAATGAAATACAAATGATTCAACTGATAGGAACATCATGGTACAATATAATATTTACAAGTGAATACATTCTAAAGTTACAAATACATCAACACTCCATCTTAACTAGGAAAGTATTCTCTTGACACAATTCATCAGCACAAGTCTTCTTCTCTGGATCAAGTTCGAATCATCATCAAAGATGGATCACCATTGGATAATCATCGAAACTGGATCATCACTGGATCATCATCAAAGCTGGATCATAATCGAAACTAGATCATCATTGGATCATCATCAAATATGGATCATCACTGGATCATCATCATCACTACTTCCACTATCTCGATCAAGTGGTGCTATCTCTCAATTCTACTCATCATAGGAAGTTCTACAGAGCCAACCCTTTTTCATTCTGGTTGTAGGACTAGCCTCCACATAGGTCTTCATGTTCTTCAGCACTTATATCTGACCATGGGAGGAACACATCCCATAACCATGTCAGAAAGGGCTTTGCACTTACATCCGATCATGGGAGGAACACATCCTGCAACCATACCAGAAAGGCTCAGCACTTATATCCAACCATGGGAGGAACACATCCCACAACCATGTTGGAAAGGCTTTGCACTTATATCTTACCATGGGAGGAACACATCCCATAACCATGTCAGAAGGGATCTGCACTTACATCTGACCATGGGAGGAACAAATCTCGCAACCATGTCAAAAGGGATCTGCACTTACATCTGAACATGGGAGGAACACATCCCACAACCATGTCAGAAGGGCTCTGCACTTGCATATGACCATGGGAGGAACACATCCTGAAACCATGTCAGAAAGGATTTGCACTTACATATGACCATGGGAGGAACCAATCCTGCCACCATGTTAGAAGGGTACACAGACTCATCACTTCCCCTTGGAAGGAACCTCACTCTGGAGAACACCAAACTTCTCCCTGAAGTACTCAAACTTCACTCTGGCCATTTCTAGCATAGAATCACATTAGGGTTGATTACGTCCAAGGATAACCTATGAGCTTTGCTAGGACTGATTACATCCAAGGACAACCTACATGACCATTTTACATCTGAGCCACCTACGAGCTTCACCAAGATTTTATGCTCAGACAACTTGTCTCACCGGCTATGCTATAACTCCCTCTTTCGAGAGATGTCAATCTGGATCACATAGTGGAGCTTCAATTCTCTTCTCTCATCTATTCTTAGTGTGATGCAGGACTCCTTCCTGCTAAACCAAGAGATCACACCTGATCCCATACTTAAGCAGCACCCTGAAGTGCTCTTCCTATCAATGGCACTGCCTTCCCAATCCAAATCCACATAACCCTCCAGGATAATATTCTAATTCACCTCATATTGGAACCCATAATCAACTATACTCTTTAGGTACCTCACTAGATTCTTTGCAACCATCATGTGAACATGTCTCACCAAAGAAAATATTTGGTCTCGTATTCGTCAAGTACATCAAGGAACAAATCATCTGACAATACATTGTGGCAGCAACCGACTCTGATAAAGAAACACTCAATAGCTTCATATTCGATGCCATAGGTGTGGTCATGGCCTTGCATTCCATCATCTCGAACCTCTTCAGGATCTCTACTGCAGACTTCCCTTGTCCTAGGGAGATTTCATCTTCATTATGCCACACCTCCATTCCTATAAAGTAGTGCATTGTATCCAAGTCCTTTATCTCAAACTCGGCATCAAGTCTCCTTCTTCCAACTTTAATGGGTTCCTCTTTTCTATCAGGAACAAGTCATCGACATATAATAGGAGAATCACTGGTCTTCCACCTTCAACCTTGAAGAAAAGTTTGGAATCCACTTTACTCTTGGTAAAGCCTAGAGCCATCAGTAAGCTATCCATCCTATCATACCATGTCGAATCTCAGTATATTCTGTAGTCACTCCCTCTGAAGTGGAGCATCATTCTCCCTCTACCTTTCATACTCTTTGCATTGAAACATTATGTGCTAGAGTGACAAGTAGCTTCCTCTACTACTAATATTCTATGTATCCATCTAGCGTCACTGAATACTAAGATCCTCTATCTTGAAAATGTTCTCCTCACACCCATCTGTGAGCTTCTCATCCTCCATAGGATTCCATCTTCAACCTTGTAGCAAAGGTTAAGATCTTCATCACTCTAGGTAATCTTCAAGTTCCTCATGTATGTGTTATCCAATGGGTGGATTTTGAGCTCGTCCAAGGCTTTCTTTCATTTGCACACATGATTCTGCATGTCATGTGTCTTAACTTCTAGTGGCTGCAAATGTATCTTTGTATTCTATTCCTTCTTTCAGTGAGAAGCCTTGTTCTACAAATATTTCCTTATATCCCATGATGTTTCCATCTACTGCATGCTGGATCTTGTAGATCCATATGGAATACATTACGGACTTCCCTTCAGGTCTCGATACTGCATCCTAGACATCATTCTTCTTGAACTAGTACTCTCCTTCCCTTTATTCTTGGATACTTCTTCATAGCTGGAAGGTTCTGCATCAATGATGTCAGTCAATAGTTTCACATAACTGCATTCATCATATAATTCTTCATTCTTGGATTATTTCTCGAACTGTCATCACTTGTTCTTCAAAACAAGTCTCGGCCTTATTTTCTTGTAGGCAATTGTATGTGACCTTTCCTACAAGTCAGATGCACTAGTTGTATGGTTAGAAACATTTCATAAGGTATATTCATAATGAAAAATTATTTTGCCTTAAGATATAATCATGCAACTATTTTATCCAATACAACATTCATCCATATCTCATAGAAACTTTCTAGATTCCTTCCATCTCTACCAATACATCATTGAGAGTGTGCACTAATCCAATATGTCAGCAAAGAGGTTTCATTCTAGATAAGTAGAAATCGATAGTTGTATAGAACCATGAGCTACTTACCCATCACATTCATATTTAGTAGTATACTGTCATTAATGCAAACATGTTATCATGCATAATAGATCAACTAAATATAAACAAATACATAACAAAAAACAATATCATGAAATGACAACTGAATCCTTATTTTTATTTGTTTTGTGGGTAGACTCCTTCTTTTAGTGTCATCATCTTCTTCATTCATAACAACATCATTTCTTATCTAGTTGCTTAATATGGATAAGAGGTTCTTCAAGAATTGAGTCCTTCATATTCCTCCTCTCTTGAGGGATCTTATTTAAATCGTGAGCGCTTGATCTTCAGTTTCTCCCATATTCTCTTCTCTTATTATGATTCGAGATTCTTCTTGTGTGCTCTCTTCCTAGATTCTACTAGAGGTAACCATTTCCTTCTGGCACACATTCCTTGAATGAATGAATCACATGATCCTGGGAGACCATTCAAGGTGGCTATCACAACGTATGCATTCTTCTCTGATTGCTTCGTCATAGAATTGAACACTTCCTTTTGGTGTCTTCAAGGATGAAACATGAGGGATGAAATTATCTTTAATAGAATCTACAATTATTCTCTTGGCTCTAACCTTGGACTCATCTCCCTTTGGCTCCTAGACCTTTCTTACTAAAATAATGATCCAAGTCAATTTCTTCAAGGATCACGGAGTTCCTACACTTTATCTAATTTATATTATTTTCTTCAAATAGCTTGGTCAAGGAATAAAACATCTCTTTAGGTGTATTTAGGGAAGACACTTGTGGCATAAAGTGATCCTTCATTGAATCAGCAATGATCTTCTTTTCCTTGACCAATTTATTCTTGTGTAAGGCTTTAGCCTCATCTTTCTCTAGAACTGGAACCTATCCACTGATGTAAGAGTCTAATCCATTTCCTTCAAGAACAAGGATAATTTTAGGGGTGAATTTTATCCCAGTGAGCTATTTTTCCATGTTTTTGTCCCAAAAACGATTCGCCATTTTTCATTTTTTGAAGCTCCGTTTCGCCCAATTTTGATGAGGTAAAAAAATTTCACCTTAAAAATCACCAAATTATTATATAAACGATATAAAATCCTTGGAAATTAAAATATTTTTTGAAAAACATCACCAATCATTTTATAGTTGGTGTTTTAAGAATTGGTAATATTCGCCAACATTTATACACTTTTAAATAAGTATGGTTCCTTAAAATCATCCATGTTCAAGAACCAATGAAATCCTATACTTCCATGCTTGAAATTTTTCTGCTTCACCAAGATTTTCATCAAGCTAGTGTGATAGGTCATTTTGAGATGAGAACCTCAAATGTAAATAACAAAATATTAGGTCTTACCGATTTGAGATATTCGGCCTGGTTCCGGAGCTGGCTGATCTAGGGTTTTTCAGAGAAACCCTAATTTTCAAAACTTGGAATATTTTAGATATTATTGGATATAAATATGCACCTCTTCAAGGTGAGCTATCCAATGTACTCCTTTTCTGAAAATAGTGGAGGGAAGCTCCTGAAACAGGAAGCCCTAGTTTCCAATTTATTTTGCATACATTCCTGATACTTTTTCTAAGGTATCTCTGTAACTATTGCTACTCTATGCTTGAAACTTGACATTGAGGTAGCCTATCCTATCCTCTTTCCAACACCACAGTTTTGAGAAGAATTGGTTTCACCAAATGGCACATATGAGATTTTTCCCAAGGTGACTTATTTTAGGACTGTTCAACATAGCGAAGTTGTATGGACTACCACATGTCACTGTTTCATCATCAGGGTCTGAAACATTTACCACAGAACCTACAGTCTATTCCCTATATGAAACATCTTTCGAAATTTTATTTGGACCTTCTTAGCCTGATATATAGAAATTATCCCTAGGTGTCCTATTTAGGGATGAATCCTGGAAGGGGATGGAACCTTGATTTGAAGGAATCATATCTCCTAGAATATAGAAAATATGAGTCTGAAAATTTTACAAAAGGTACATCAGGGTTTTATATTCGACCTATCTAAATTTAGGCCCCTGAGACTTCTTTGATTTCGAGATATAGAAAATGTACCAAAACTACTCGTTTTAGTATTTTAGGGTTTTTCAGGCTCGGTGTCAAACTAGGGTTTGACTTTCCCGAAATTTTACCCAACCAAAAATATTGACCTTGGTCTATAAATTTTGATTTTGAGGGGGATAGAGATCCTATGACTGGCTCACTCAAAAATTCCTCTTCTGTAAAAATCCCGAATTTCCCACAGCAAAAACTTAAAATGCCCAGAATCAAATTCTACTTCGATGGAAAGATGTGCCCTTCAAAGGAGAGTTAGGCTAGCATCCTTTTCCTGATCGATTATGGAGAGAGACCCAAAAAGTAAGAATCCCTAGATTCTGTAGCTACATAGTGTCTTCTTCTCAGGTTAGCTCTCATACCATGTTAGATTTTTATCATTTAAGCAATATGATCTAGGATCTTATCTGAAAGAATAGCATGGACATCAATAATCACAAGAGACAAGAGACACAAATCATTTCCTCGGGGAAACCATAAAGGAGAAAAAATTGCAACTTACTCAAAGATAGAATGAGCACCAATGGCAGCAGTAAAACCCAAATATAGAAAAGATGATCTCCAACAGCTGTTCTCTCTCTCTCACTTGTGTGAGGACTTCCTCTCTCACTCATCTTCCCTAGTTGAGTAAGTGTATGTGACAAATATAGAGTCTCGCTCTCTTTTATACTAGTTTCCAACTTTTAGAATTACTTACCAAGGCTGAAATCTCTAGGAGTCTAATAAACCTAGTGCCCCTCAACTATGGGGACTTTTCCCTCTGATCAACAAGGAGGTTTAACCTTAACTCAATTGTACGGAGTATTGCCTCGACTTACAATTGAGGGTTAAACTCAATGACTTTACATGACTTTTTTATATTAATGACTCTCCTGATAAGAACATTGGGGTATAATGAAATACAAATGATTCTACCGATAGGAAAATCGAGGTACAATATAATATATACTCTTGAAATCATTCTGAAGTTAAAAATACATCAACATTTCCCACGTTTGTTGTGTCAAAATATTGATATCTGAGCCCAGATCCAAGATGATATAATCCATGTCATAGTCACCTATCTACGCATTCATCCTCAACTCTCATCCAAGTTTACATTTTTTTTCGCACTTCATTAACTTTCTTCTCAGGTTGTGGATCTACAGGTATTTTTTCTATCATTGCTTGTAGTTCTACAATAGCATCTTTATCTTGTATTAGCGTTAAACTTGACAGAAAGGTTCGTAGCTTAATAACCTTTGCTGGAATATTCTTCTGCAATATGTGTTGAAACCGTTCAGGCATGTCCTCAATTTATGCAAAGTTCAATGGTACTTCTAGGCTTATTAATTATGATTATACATCCAAGAATACTTCTTTTTATTTATGGACGTTCAGTGGCTCCTTTTTCTACACCACTGGCCTCACTTGTGGCTCTAGTTTTTCTTGCAGTTTATCCTAGTCTTGTTCGTTCGTTGCACCTCCTTGAGTTACGACAGCGATGTTCAGGTCTTGCGGTTCAACTACAATCATTTGAACATTCACATTTGGATTTGGGTTTGGGTTCTGTGTAGGGTTAGGTCCTACAATGGTCCTTTCTTTCCACTTTGTGATCAGTTGAGGACATTGTTCAACATTATGGTCATGTCCCTTACAGTATGAACATGTCTTTGTAGGATCTAAACAATATCTAGCATAGTGACCCGGTTGTCCATAGTTGTAGCATGTAACTTGACCTGTTCCTCTACCAAATCCTCCTCCTCCACCTCTTCCTCTGAATTTTTCGCCACCCCTTCCCTGCGGGTGTGGTTGTTGTGGTGGGTACTGGTTCTATTGGTAGTATGGTTGACATGGGTTTTGTTGCATGTATGGATTTTGAGGTGCATACTATGGTTGGTACTGATTAGGTGGGAACTACACAAGCTGATACGAGGCTTGCGCCTATTCAGCCTGAGAGAACCCTTCATTTTTCATTAAGTAGGTGTCAATAGTCATTTATTTCAAGAGCTGATATGCTCTACAATATTTCTCATCATGTCCTACTGATTTACAAAATTTACAAGATAGGTTTGTGGGGGTACTTACAACTTTTTGCAAATATAAAAATTCTTCATTGCGATGGCCTCTTGACTGGCATATGTGACACCATGGTATCCCATGGACATTTAAAGGGTTGGGTACACCTGATGCGATGTAGTTCAAGAAGGTTGGACAATTATCCTTAGTGTGTCTGTCTGTCCTAAATTTTGTGCACCACAAATATTCTTGTGCTTCTTTACCCTTCTTGATGTCTTGAAGTTGTATCGTCAAATTGTCTAACTGTGACTGGATCTACACCATCCCTACGGCACCGTCACCAATGGGTGAGGCCTCTAACTTAATTTCCTATTCTAGTGCTTATGTCTGCGATTCAATATTTTGTTGCATTAACGACCCTCAGATTTGTGGTAGTAGCGCAACAATAAACCACTCTTTATGTTGCACATTGGACATTTGGAAGCTTAGTTTTTCCATCAGCATCTTGAACTGCTGATCAAAGTCCCATACGGTTTTTGACGAAGCCTTCTTAATCTCCTTAATCTCAGTCATACACTATGATTCTGATTTAGGTTTCCTGAACTCAGAGATCATAGTAGCTCGGATCTCTTTAAGGGTCTTCTGCGGTGTGTAATGCCTCGGTTTTGACCCCGTTGCATTAGATGTACATGATGTATATATTAAATGATCATGGTGCAGAGCTAAAGGCCAAGGCCCCACCATTGATTGGTTATGTTATGTTTTGGATTTGAATTTGTCACCGATGGTATATCGGGGCATGCGGCGTATATTATGATGGTCATCATGTAAATATGCATCTATAATTAATTAAATGAACCCGACCAGCTACAATCGTGGCAACTAAAATGAGAAAGGGGCATGATTTTCACAAGGATAAGGATGTGGGGGAATTTGTCAAACCTTGGCCAATGAGGGAAAATACCCATGTGTCTTCTTACCTTGTTTTATTCCAACCACTTTCATTAAGAAAAACTACTGGTGGTTGAGGCAGTTATGATCTTTGGGAGTGGGGGTGGTAGGACTGTCAGTCCTCACCCACACACACACTCCACCCATGGTTGACTTCACTATGGCTGGGGAAAAATGACTACCATCACACACACATATTTTCTTCTCTCCACAACTGTGTGGAAGGCTCACGCACTCTCCAATTCACGGCCTCACGATTTTGCTATTCATCCTCAGCAATGAGCGGAAGTCTTGCTCACTCTCGTACACAGGAGTTTTCTGGGTTTTTCCCACGTCGTCTTCCTCTATGGATTTGCGAATGAAGTGGCTGAATCCTTTCCTCAGGGGATGATTGTGGGGGTCTGTGTTGTTGTTCCTCACGCACAGGTTGGGATACTGTAAATTCATCCCCAAGTGTGGTCTGCATACGTTTTTCCTCAGTAGCCTCGATTGTGAAAAACAAACTGCTGTTTTCCCCGTGTATGTTGGTAATGTATGCTGATTACATTTGAGAACTGTTTCCCCCCCCCCCCATGTTGTAAATTGGTGCACTGATACGTTCAGTGGGACTGTATAATCACTTGGGAGTCATTTTTCCCTGTTTAAACTGTGACAGCTAAATTAATTGCCTGAGTGCAATGGTTGGTCTTTGGACTGTGTTGGGAGTAGGGATGGGGGCTTAGTTTTGCTTGATAAACCTGGTGGTTGGAAACCACACAGACAGAGCTAGAGGGTTGGCCTTCTTCTCCATCACCCCTTAATAGCACTGGAAGGGAATGCAGGGCCTGAGGGACTGTTTAGCAGAGAAGGGACTAATTCCTTGTGTTGGGTGTGTTTGGGTGTCTTAGAGGTCAGGCTAGTTCTGGTGTAGGTGTTCTTAGCTCTGTAATGGGCTCACCAGCTTAGAATTTAGCCTTTCCCAACTCCCTGATGGCCTAATAAACCCAACTGTGTTGGCTTGGATGCGTTTTGTGTATCCTTGGCTATGTGTAAGCCTGCTTGTTCCCTTATTCCTTGGAGAATCATGCCCAGCTCAAGGGTGGCAACGTTGCTGAGAGATTAAGGAGCACGCTAGCCTATGGTTGGGTGGAACGTTGTAGCGACGTAGCTGGTTGCAGATCGAGTTCTTCATAAGATAAGTGATCTTGTTCATTTTACTTCTGCAACCTTATTTTCTGTTAATAAAAATGATGAACATGTTAAATGAATGCATGATTGTTTGAATGTGTGACGTTTCCACTGTGTCTAATAGATAATTGCATCTATGCATGATAAATTCTCATGTGTGCATGTTTAAGTTCAATGCACATGTTTAAGCATTTTGTTTTAGCAATTTTGTGAATGCACATGTTCATGGGGCTCTCAACTCGAGTGGTTCAAGTCACAGGTCGCATCTTCTTCGCCAGTTGGAGGCATGGGGACGTGACACGGTGTTTTGATTGATGCAGCGTAGAAATTCATGAACCAGTCTAGTGCACGACCCTTCAAGGTCATGACCATCTGTGCCTTTGTTATGTCTGCATTATGGACTAAATGAACCATCCAAAAAGCTTCACAGAGGAACCAACACTACGCTGGGTCTTCCATTTCATTTCCATTGAATGTGGGTAACCAAACATCTGTTGCAGTCGTTGAGTTGGCGTCGGTGTTTTCTGGTTCAGAATTCAAAGTGGGTGTACCTTCTCATGCACTAGTCATAGGGATAACACTACCTGTATTAGTAGTCCTTTTTGGGGATGAAAATCTAGATCTTACCTCTGGTGATATTGTTGGGTTTATGTAGTTACGTCCTTACCTTGATGTCTCCTTAGAATCCTCAGAATATTCTGGTCCTTCCGAAAACAAGCTATGGTCCTCCTCTTCGTCACAAGACCCTTCATCTTCGCATGACTGAAGTTCATGTCCTCTTTCCTCAAACAAGCTAGGATTTTGTCGTCCCCTTTTTCTTTTCCTTCTCTTTCCTGATCTGAATATTCTTCCGCTCCTTAGGACTCCAAATTATAATTCAGGTTTTGTTCTTCTTGGGAACATTTCAACTCGCCCCTTCCCATCTTCTCAATAGGTCATCTATGACATAACCTCCTTGTTAGGCACACAACTCAACTAAGTTTCAAAATAACCTTCTCATAGGAAAACATTTTTATCCATGTACTGATACGTAACAAGTATTTTCTTCAGGGTCCTTGGAAAAAATTTATTTCACTTCACTATATGAGGTTATAGTATCTACTGCAAACTCAATAATATATCCTTGCAATATAATATCAACCCAAAAATAAACATCTCTAGAAATAGAGTTACTTACACTGGTTACCTCACAAACCAACTGATTGCTCCACTCGACAATCTCTCTTCTCTGAAAATTTGTCTGCTTAGTCACCAATCTTGACAACCATTCATGCAGTAAAATGGGAATCTCAACAAAGAAGATCTCATGAATATCATAATATATATATTCGTCTATCCATTTCTCTGCACTCAATCGTGTCCATGCGGCACTCTCTTCTTGCGTGAATGCTAGTGTTTTAGAATCCATCCAGTCTTTTATATCCTTCTTCGTCGGGTGCCATAACATTTCCATTGATTTGATCAATAGGGTCCCGACAACAGAACCATTTGTTGGATACTTTTCCTAACTCACGTGACCCGAGATACCGTCCCGACAGAGCAAGCCCCACTGGCGACACCTGCGAAGCAGGCGCGGTCTCACCCAAGATATCTCTTGAAGTGTAGCCAAGGAGCTCAACTAAGGCAATAGGATGGATGGATGGTGGAGTCAGTCTTGTGCGACCGAGCACAACTATATGTCATCGCACACAACTTATCCTTTCTATCAACCTCGCAACTTGCGCAACCTGTGTGGCATAGCTGACTCGTACTAACAGACATTCTGTGACCTATGTCGTGACTTCAAAAAGAAACGCACAGGCCGATATATACTTATATTTCAATGACGCTTCCCCATACATTCATTTACTGATTACAGTATACACCATGCATTTAATCAATATTTCAACATTATACAAAAAGAAAATAACAATCATTCACATAAACATTCACAACATTAATAATCCATTCAAACATAAGAGATAACATGGAAACCCATATGGGAAAAACAACCAAGGTGCTCTTCACTTGGCATGAGAAAAAGATATAGCACCTTGTAGTCTGCAGCATGTAGACTGATCTTATGATATGTCTTTAAGACTCATACTTATGGTTCTCATGCTCTCTGTTTTATTCTTCTACCCTACCTCTACTCCTAGCGGTCTATGCATACAGTAGCCAGATATGCGGCTCAACAACCTCCTATCGCTACCAGACTCTTCTCGAGTCATCTCTTCCTCTAATCTCTACAATATTACAACAAAATGGTGTCCTTCACCCTGGATCACCGATGAACAGTCAAGAAATGACTATTACCAACCTAAAAGTAATTAAGACCAACGTAAAATGTGATTGAGACCAACTAAGACGTAGTTAAGACCAACCCTTTTACCATTGAATCCCTCCTATTTTTACTATTTTACATGACCATGCATGGTCGACTGCATACTAGAAATTTGTTAACTGTAACCATCAGTCACCCTTTAGGCTATAGCTATGGTTATTACGACTTCACACAAGGCACTATCGACTTGACTTACAAATATTCCCTCGTACATGTGTGGCTGCAGGATGACACTGCCTGAAATGAACATGATCTCACCTATCTCTTTTCGGTCGTTATCACCTGCATGCTCCTGCACTCGTCTTTCCTTCGTCATGCACCTCTCCATTCTTCTTGCGCTGGTACTTTTCTTCCTTCATGATCTTCCTTTCTTTCTGACATGCATGTGAACTTCTTCCTTGTGCTCCTTTCCCAGGACGACAAGGATGTTGTAAGTTGAAGCAGGGATAATTAATAGTTGAGAGGGGTTGGGAAGGACCAAGGTCCTAGGAGGATGTTGTTAGTTCAAGTGGGGATGGTTAATAGTCGAGAGTGGAAGGTTCAAGGGCATAGGAGGATGTTGTGAGTTCAATTGGGGAGAGATGAAGGGAATGGGAACATGATGGATTACAGGGGTGAAAGGGAGTGGGGCTTGAGAGAACTATTAGGAGGATAATAGGTGTTGAAGACACATAGGGTTAGAATAAGTACGTTAGACTTGAGCAAAAAAGGGGGATAATGTGCAAGGGAGGAAGTGGATGATGGTTTGATGGGAGAGAGGATTGATGAATGGAAATGTGGATCTGGAGGATTAGAGGAGGAAGAGGGTGTGTTGGAGGAGAGAGGAGGGAGGAGGGGAAATTGAAGAGAAGGGAATGATATGGGGTGAAAGAAAGAATAAGGGTCATAATGAGGTAGGGTCTTGAGGAGAAGGGATAAGTTGAAAAAATAGAGGAAGGAATTATGATATATATATATATATATATGTATATATGTATGTATATATAAAGAGAGAGAGAGAGAGAGAGAATGATGTAGAGAGAGCGTGAGAGAGAATAAGATAGATAAGGATAAGGGAATCAAGGATGAGAGGTAGAAGTGGGAATATACATAAATCGAGGTAGGAAGAGGAATAAATATAGATATATATATGTGGGGAAAGTGAGAGTAAGGGGGGTATATTGTGGTAGAAAGAGTGAGAGAGAAATGGATGGAAGTAAGGGGGATGAGAGAGAGAGAGGATGGAGGTAAGGGGATGAGAGAGAGTGAGAGAGAGTGAATATTGGGGGGGGGGGTAGAGACATAGAGTCAGGGAAGGAGACATACAATGGGAAGATACCTGGATATAGGAGTAATAGATAGATGGGGATAGAACAAGAGAAAGGTATAGGAAGGGAGGGAAAGAAGGTGTGGGTGGGAGACATGTAGGGAGTAGTGGTGATGGAGAGAGTGAGAGAGGGACGGGTTGGAGAAAAAGATAATATGAGACGAGGGTAGGGACATAAAGTTAGGGAGGGAGAAAGAGTGATGGATAGATAGTGATAGGTTCATGGAAACATAACAAGAGGGAGGGATAGAAGGTGTGGGAAGATACCTGGATATAGGAGTAATAGATAGATGGGGATATAACAAGAGAAAGGTATAGGAAGGGAGGGAAAGAAGGTGTGGGTGGGAGACATGTAGGGAGTAGTGATGATGGAGAGAGAGAGAGAGAGGGATGGGTTGGAGAAAAAATTAATACAAGACGAGGGTAGGGACATAAAGTGAGGGAGGGAGAAAGAGTGATGGATAGATAGTGATAGGTTCATGGAAACATAACAAGAGGGAGGGATAGAAGGTGTGTGTGTGTGTGTGTGTGTGTGTGTGTGTGAGAGAGAGAGAGAGAGAGAGAGAGAGAGAGACAGAGAGAAGGGTGAGGAATGGAAGGAGAAATGTGGAGATAGAGATGGATGGAGGGATGGGTTTTATAGGATTGAAGGAAAATAACGTGTGTATGTTGTCATATTTTTATCATTCAAGATAGCATTATGATCTTAGGATATTTAACTGAGAGAATAACATGCACAGCAATAAAACACAAGAGACAAGAGACACAAAGAATTTTCCTTAGGGAAAACATAAAGGAGAAAACCCTGCAACTTCCTCAAATATAGAATCAGCACCGAAAGTAAAACCCGAAAACATAAAGATGATCTCCTGACAGCAGTAGTATCTCTCTTGTCCCAACAACTTCTCCTTTCACTCATGCACCCCAATGAGTGAGTGAGTGTGTGATAAATAAAGAGGCTCACTCTCTATCTATATTCTTTCGTTCACTTAAAACCCACTACAACATGTCAACCTCACTTAACAATTACTTACTAGAGTGGACATCTCTAGGAGTGTCTGATAACCCTAGTGCCCCACAACTTATGGGGACTTTGCCTCCTCCGACCAACAAGGAGTTTTATCCTTAACAAAATGGTGGGGACTAATGCCCTAACTTACAATGAATCACCTAGGGTTGAATTCTATAGGATAGTCTAATAACCCTAGGGCGCCACAACTGCAGGGACTTTAACCCTTGACAAATAGGAGGGTTACCCACAATGACTTGACATGACTTGTTTACATTATAAAAAATTCCCAGAATAAATATCAAGGTATGACATGACTCAAATACATTACAAACACATCCCAGAAAAAACATCGGGGTACAATACATAATATATACGGATGAATACATTCCGAAGTTACAATTACATCAACACTCCCTCTTAACTAGGAAGGTATTCTCTCGACACAATTTATCAGCACAAGTCTTCTTATATGTATCATCTGGATCATCATCACTAGATCTAGATCATCATCACTAGATCTAGATCATCACTCGATCTGGATCATCATCACTATATTTGAATCATCACTCGATCTGGATCATAATCACTGGATCGGGATCATCACTCAATCTGGATCATCTCTAGTTCTAGAACATACCTGTTGGATCATCATCACAGGTGCTATCTCTTGATTCTTCTCGTCACGGGAAGTTCTATAGATCCAACCCTTTTTGATACTGGTTGTAGACCTAGCCTCCATGTAGGTCTTCTTCCAGCACTTATATCTGACCCTAAGTTAGAATGGCCCACCCAACACTTACATATGATCATGTAGGAACCAATCCTATAATCATATCAAAAATACATACCCAGCACTCACATCTGACCATGTGGGAACACCTCCCACAACCCTGTCAGAAAGGCCCAGCACTCACATCTGTCAACCTATGTTAGAAAGGCTCAGCACTGACACTCGGCCATGTGAGGAACCAATCCTCCATGCCGAAAGGCTCTACACTTATATCTGACAACCAATGTCATAAAGGCTCAAAACTTATATTCGACCATGCAAGGAACCAATCCTTCATGATGAAAGGGCTCTGCACTTACATTTGACAACTAATGTCAGAAGGGCATACACTCACATCTGATCTTGTAGGAACCAATCCTGTAGTCATATCAGAATGGCCCTCAGTCCCAGACTGAGCTACCTGGTAACTGGCCAGGTGCCTCCATTCCAAGAATGGCATTCAGTGCTTACTTCTGATCATGTAGGAACCAATACTACAGCCACATCAGAATGGCTCAGCACTCTCATCTGACATGGAAGGAACCAATCCTCTCACCATGATAGAATGGCTCAGCCCTTACATCTGACCATGGAAGGAACCAATCCTCTCACCATGTTAGAATGGCTCTGGGTCTCATCATTTCCCTTTGGAGGAAACCTCAATTTGGAGAACACCAAGATTCTCCCTGAAGTACTCGAACTTCAACCTAGCCAATGGCTTCATCAACACATCAGCTATCTATTCCTCTGTCACAACATACTAGAGCTTTAATGCTCCCCTGTACACCATATCCCTGATATAGTGATACTTGATCTCGATATGCTTCGACTTTTCATGGAACACTGGATTCTCTCACAACTTCATCCAACTCTGCTTGTCACAATGTATACATGTAGCATCCATCTGGAGATCAAATAAATCAGATAGTAGCTTCCTCAGCCATACTACCTTACAACTAGCTGAACAAGCTACAACATACTCTACTTTAGATGTACTCAGTGCCACACAGGATTGCTTCCTTCTAAACCAAGAGAACACACATGTTCCCATACTGAAGCAACACCCTAAAGTGCACTGTCTGCCCAATTTGAATCAACATAACCTTCCAGGTTAATATTTTGATTTGCCTCACACTTGAGCCCATAATCAACTGTACCCTTGCATGCTTTGCAACCATCAGGTGAACATGTCTCAATGTGTTCACAGCAAAGAAAATATATGGTCTCAAGTACATCAAAGACTCAATCATCTGACAATACATCGTATCATCAATCATCTCTGATGAAGCATCACTCAATAGCTTCATTTTTTATGCCATAGGTGTGGTCACGGCCTTGCAGTCCATCATCCTGAACCTCTTCAGGATATCTACTACATACTTCTCTTGTCCACACCTCCATGCCTAGAAAATAGTGCATCGACACATAACAGGAGCATCACTGGTATTCTGCCTTCAACCTTGAAGCAAAGGTTGGAATCCACTTTACTCTTAGTAAATCCTAGAGTCATCGGTAATCTATCCATCCCGTTGTACCATGTCAAACCTTAGGATATTCTGTAGTCACTCCCTCTGAAGCATCATACTCCCTTTGTCTTCTGTACTCTATGCACTGAAACATTTTGTACTGGAGTGACAAGTAGCTTCCTCTACTACTAATATTCTATGTATCCATCTAGGATCATTGGATACCAAGATCCTCTATCTTGAACTTTTCCAAAAGTTCTTCTCACACCCATCTGTGAGCTTATCATCTTCTATCAACCTTGTAGCATACGTTCATATCTTCACCAAGCTCATCATTTATGTGTTATCCGATGGGTGTCTTCTGAACTCATACAAGGCCTTCTTTCATTTGCGCACATGATTCTTCCTATCATGTGTCTCAACTCCCACTGGCTACAAATGTCTCTTCGTAGTCTATGCCTTCTTTTCGTGAGAATCCTCGTGCTATGAATATTTCCTTGTATCCCACAATGTTTCCATCTACTGCGTGATGAAACTGCGAACTTCCCTTCATGTATTGATACTGCATCCTAGACATCATTCTTCTTGAACTGGTATTCCCTTTATTCTTGGTTACTTCTTCATAGCTGGAAGGTTCTGCATCAATCATGTCGCTGCATCTGTCATATTATTCTTCATCTTGAATTGTTATTACTTGTTCTTTGGAACAAGTCTCATCCTTATTTGCTTGTAGGAGATTTTAGTGATCTTTCCTACAAGTCAAATGCATTTGTATGGTTAGAAACATTTCATAAGGAATATTCACACTGGCAAATTCTTATGCATAAATATATGATCATGCAACTACTTTAGCCAATAGAACATTCATCCATATCTCACCGAAACTTTTCTAGATGCCTTCCATCTCTACCAGAACAACATTGAGATTGTGCACTAATCCAATATGTTAGCAAAGAGTTTTCATTCTAGATAAGTAGCAATGAAGAGTTGTATAGCACCATGAGCTACTTACCCATCACATGCATATTAGTAGTATACTGTCATTAATGAAAACATTCTACCATGCATAATACATCAACTGAATATAAACAACTGCATAATCAAAACAATATCATGAAATGACAATTGAATACTTATCTTTATTTGTTTCGTGGGTAGACTCCTTCTTGAGCCTTCAGCTTCATCATCTTCTTTATTCATAATAGCTTCATTTCTCATCCAAATGCTAAGATGGATAAGAAGTTCTTCAAGAGTTGAGTTCTTCATATTCCTCATAGCTTGAGGGATCTTCTTTGGATGGTAAGAGCTTGATCTTCAGTTGATCCCATCTTCTTTTCTCTTATTATGAGTTGAGATTCTTCTTCTTCTTCCCAGATTCTGCTAAAAGTAATTACTTCCTTCTGGCACACATTCTTTGAAAGAATGAATGCCATGATCCTAGGAGGCCATTCAAGGTGGCTATCACCACTTCTGCATTCTTCACTTCTTCTTTTACTTCTTCAAGTTGTTCTTTGATTTGAGAGACCCTTGTAAAGTATGACTATATGGTCTTTGCATTCTGTATCTTCACATTCTTCAACTCATTTCTTAAGTTCATATTCTGATTTATGTTCTTCCCTTCAAATAGCTTGGTCAAGGAATAAAACATCTCTAGTGTCTTTAGGGAAGACACTTGTGGTATAAGGTGATTCTTGATTGAATCAACAATGATCTTCTTGGCCTTGACCAAGTGCTTCTTGTGTAAGGCTTTGAGCCTCATCTCCCTCTAGAACTGGAACCTCTCTACTCATGTAGGTGTCCAACTCATTTTCTTCAGAGAGATCAAATACTTCCATGCTTGGAATTTTTCAACTCCATCAAGCTTATCATCAAGCTGATGTGATATATCACTTTGAAATAAGAACCTCAAATGAAAATAGCAAAATATTAGATCTTACTGATTTGAGGTGTCTGTCCTGGTTCTCGAGTTCGCTGATCTAGGGTTTGTCAGAGAAACCCTAATTTTCAAAACTTGGAATATTTTAGATCTGATTGGATAGAAAGATAGATCTCTTCAAGTTGAGCTGTCCATATGTACTCCTTTTTTGAAAACAGTAGAGGGAAGCTCCCAGAATAGAAATCCCTAGTTTTCCAATTTCTTATGCAGAAATTCTTGTTACTGTTTCTACGGTATCTCTGAAATTACTGCTCCTCTATGTCTGAAAATTAGCACTAAGGTATCCTCGCATGTACATGTTCCAACACCATAGTTTTAATCAGAATTGGTTTCACCAATTGGGACTTATGATCATTTTCCCAAGTTGACCTATTGCAGGACGTCGTACAGAGAAGTTGTACAGACTTCCATGTGTCACTGGTTCATCTTCGGAGCCTGAAACTCAAACCACATAAATTTTAATCCGTTCCCTTTCTGGAACATCTTTATAAATTTCATTTGGAACTTTGTAGTCCAATATATAGTAATTCTCCCTAGGTGTCCTGTTTAGGGATGAATTCTAGAGGAGGATGGAACCCTAACTTGGAGGGATCATAGCTCCCACAATATAGCAAATCTGAGGCTGAATTTTGGACACACTATAAATACGAATGTTATCTTCAGCCTCTGCAATTTTATGCTCCCGAGCCATTGAAAATACCAAGATATAACGAATGTAACAAAACTTATCAGTTTTAGTATTTTAGGGTTTTTCCAGCTCGGGGTCAAACTAGGGTTTGACTTTCCTGTAGTTTCACTCAACAAAAAATCTTGACCCAGGTCGCTAAAATTCAATTTTGATGAGGAGATAAATACTATTCCGGGCTTACTCAAAACTTCCTTTTCTGTATAAAGCCCTAATTTCCCGCACCAAAACTGAAAATGCTCGGAATCGAATTTTGGTCCGACAGAAAGATGTGCCCTTCAATGGAGAGTCATCCTAGCATAGTTTTGTTGATTGATTGTGGAGAGAGAGAGAGAAGGGTGAGGAATGGAAGGAGAAATGTGGAGATAGAGATGGATGGAGGGATGGGTTTTATAGGAGTGAAGGGAAATAATGTGTGTAGGTTGTCATATTTTTATCATTCAAGATAGCATTATGATCTTAGGATCTTTAACTGAGAGAATAACATGCACAGCAATAAAACACAAGAGACAAGTGACACAAAGAATTTTCCTTGGGGAAACCATAAAGGAGAAAAACCTGCAACTTCCTCAGAGATAGAATCAGCACCGAAAGTAAAACCCGAAAACATAAAGATGATCTCCTGACAGCAGTAGTATCTCTCTTGTCCCAACAACTTCTCCTTTCACTCATGCACCCCAATGAGTGAGTGAGTGTGTGATAAATAGAGAGGCTCACTCTATCTATATTCTTTCGTTCACTTAAAACCCACTCCAACATGTCAGCCTCACTTAACAATTACTTACTAGAGTGGACATCTCTAGGAGTGTCTAATAACCCTAGTGCCCCACAACTTGTGGGGACTTTTCCTCCTCCGACCAACAAGGAGGTTTATTCTTAACACAATGGTGGGGACTAATGCCCTAACTTACAATGAATCACCTAGGGTTGAATTCTCTAGGATAGTCTAATAACCCTAGGGCCCCACAACTGCAGGGACTTTAACCCTTGACAAATAGGAGGGTTACCCACAATGACTTGACATGACTTGTTTACATTATAAAAACTTCCCAGAATAAATATTGGGGTATGACATGACTCAAATACACTGCAAACACATCCTAGAAAAAACATCGGGGTACAATACATAATATATACGGATGAATACATTCCGAAGTTACAATTACATAAACACTCCCTCTTAACGAGGAAGTTATTCTCTCGACACAATTTATCAGCACAAGTCTTCTTATATGTATCATCTGGATCATCATTGAGTTCTCATCATATTCATATTCAAGTCATCTTCATCTGGATCTGGATCATCATCACTGGATCTAGATCATCATCACTAGACTTGGATCATCACTCTATCTGGATCATCATCACTAGATCTGAATCATCACTCGATTTGGATCATAATCACTGGATCGGGATCATCACTCAATCTGGATCATCTCTAGTTCTAGAACATACCTGTTGGATCATCATCACAGGTGCTATCTCTTGATTCTTCTCCTCACAGGAAGTTCTACAGATCCAACCCTTTTTTATACTAGTTGTAGACCTATCCTCCATGTAGGTCTTCTTCCAGCACTTATATCTGACCCTAAGTCAGAATGGCCCACCCAACACTTACATATGATCATGTAGGAACCAATCCTATAATCATATCAAAAAGACATACCCAGCACTCACATCTGACCATGTGGGAACACCTCCCACAACCCTGTCAGAAAGGTCCAGCACTCACATCTGTCAACCTATGTTAGAAAGGCTCAGCATTGACACTCGGCCATGTGAGAAACCAATCCTCCATGCCAAAAGGCTCTGCACTTATATCTGACAACCAATGTCATAAAGGCTCAACACTTATATTCGACCATGCAAGGAACCAATCATTCATGCTGAAAGGGCTCTGCACTTACATTTGACAACTAATGTCAGAAGGGCATGCAATCACATCTGATCTTGTAGGAACCAATCCTATAGTCATATCAGAATGGCCCTTAGACCCAGACTGAGCTACCTGGTAACTGACCAGGTGCCTCCATTCTAGGAATGGCATTCAGTGCTTACTTCTGATCATGTAGGTGTTAGAATAATCAACCCACAGTATTTACCCACTTAGACATTATTTCATTTATTTTGTCTTATTTGCCTAGTCCATGAGTCCCACCATGTGCAAGTTGTCAATTGCCTATCCATAGAGGTCAAACTTGCCATTATTGACTCATGGAGTGCTTGGGAAAGCCCTGGGAATCAAATCTACTTTATTCCTGGCCTCCTAGGCGCCCTTCTGCTTTTTCTGCTTTATTGCCTGCTTTTCAGTGTTTTAAGGCACACAGGAAAGCAAGACTAGGTGAGGTGAATCAGCTTTGTTGCCTCTTCCTCCTCCACTCTTTCCTCCATGCAAAAGCATGTATGAGCTGCCATTTGACCACTCTTTATCTTTCCCATGCGCCCTTGCTAATTCGTGGGGTCCTTGATAGATTTAGGATCAGCTTTTTACACCTATGGGGGATTTGCCTATTTTGGGTAAGACTGCTTTATGCTAGATTTGGATGCTTCCTTATGCATTCGATTTGATCATGTATTCTATATATTCAACAGCCTATGATATTATAGGGTTGGCTATTGTACACTCAGTTAATACAATTTAGTGTTACATCTCCATATTCAGTCTCCATTGTTGATAATTTGCATGATCAATTGTTAATTGTTGTGAGTGTATTCAATCTATTGCAGGCCTAAATTTCTACAGTAGGAACCAATACTATAGTCACATCAGAATGGCTCAGTACTCACATCTGACATGGAAGGAACCAATCCTCTCACCATGACAGAATGGCTCAGCCCTTACATCTGACCATGGAAGGAACCAATCCTCTCACCATGTCAGAATGGCTCTGGGTCTCATCATTTCCCTTTGGAGGAAACCTCAATTTGGAGAACACCAAGATTCTCCCTGAAGTACTCGAACTTCAACCTAGCCAATGGCTTCATCAACACATCAGCTATCTATTCCTCCGTCACAACATACTAGAGCTTTACTGCTCCCCTCTACACCATATCCTTGATATAGTGATACTTGATCTCGATATGCTTCGAATTTTCATGGAACACTGGATTCTCTCAGAACTTCATGCAACTTTGGTTGTCACAATGTATACATGTAGCATCCATCTAGAGATCAAATAAATCTGATAGGAGCTTCCTCATCCATACTACCTTACAACTAGCTGAACAAGCTGCAACATACTCTACTTCAGATGTACTCAGTGCCACACAGGATTGCTTCCTACTAAACCAAGAGAACACACATGTTCCCATACTGAAGAAACACCCTGAAGTGCACTGTCGGCCCAATTTGAATCAACATAACCTTCATGGTTAATATTTTGATTCGCCTCACACTTGAGCCCATAATCAACTGTACCCTTGCATGCTTTGCAACCATCAGGTGAACATGTCTCAATGTGTTCACAGCAAAGAAAATATCTGGTCTCAGGTACATCAAAGACTCAATCATTTGACAATACATCGTAGCATCAATCATCTCTGATGAAGCATCACTCAATCGCTTCATTTTTTATGCCATAGGTGTGGTCATGGCCTTGCAGTCCATCATCCTGAACCTCTTCAGGATATCTACTGCATACTTCTCTTGTCCACACCTCCATGCCTAGAAAATAGTGCATCAACACATAACAGGAGCATCACTGGTATTCTGCCTTCATCCTTGAAGCAAAGGTTGGAATCCACTTTACTCTTAGTAAATCCTAGAGTCATCAGTAATCTATCCATCCCGTTGTACCATGTCGAACCTTAGGATATTCTGCAGTCACTCCCTCTGAAGCATCATACTCCCTCTGTCTTCTGTACTCTATGCACTGAAACATTTCGTACTGGAGTGACAAGTAGCTTCCTCTACTACTAATATTCTATGTATCCATCTAGGATCATTGGATACCAAGATCCTCTATCTTGAACTTTTCCAAAATTTCTGCTCACACCCATCTGTGAGCTTGTCATCTTCTATCAACCTTGTATCATACGTTCAGATCTTCACCGAGCTCATCATGTATGTGTTATCCGATGGGTGTCTTCTGAACTCATACAAGGCCTTCTTTCATTTGCACACATGATTCTTCCTATCATGTGTCTCAACTCCCACTGGCTACAAATGTCTCTTCGTAGTCTATGCCTTATTTTCGTGAGAATTCTCATGCTATGAATATTTCCTTGTATCCCACAATGTTTCCATCTACTGCATGATGGAACTGCGAACTTCCCTTCATGTATCGATACTGCATCCTAGACATCATTCTTCTTGAACTGGTATTCCCTTTATTCTTGGTTACTTCTTCATAGCTGGAAGGTTCTGCATCAATCATGTCGCTGCATCTGTCATATTATTCTTCATCTTGAATTGTTATTATTTGTTCTTTGGAACAAGTCTCATCCTTATTTGCTTGTAGGTGATTTTACGTGATCTTTCCTACAAGTCAAATACATTTGTATGGTTAGAAACATTTAATAAGGAATATTCACACTGGAAAATTCTTATGCATAAATATATGATCATGCAACTACTTTAGCCAATAGAACATTCATCCATATCTCACGGAAACTTTTCTAGATGCCTTCCATCTCTACCAGAACAACATTGAGATTGTGCACTAATCCAATATGTTAGCAAAGATGTTTCATTCTAGATAAGTAGCAATGAAGAGTTTTATATCACCATGAGCTACTTACCCATCACATGCATATTAGTAGTATACTGTCATTAATGAAAACATTCTACCATGCATAATACATCAACTGAATATAAACAACTGCATAATCAAAACAATATCATGAAATGACAATTGAATACTTATCTTTATTTGTTTCGTGGGTAGACTCTTTCTTGAGCCTTCAGCTTCATCATCTTCTTTATTCATAATAGCTTCATTTCTCATCCAAATGCTAAGATGGATAAGAAGTTCTTCAAGAGTTGAGTTCTTCATATTCCTCATAGCTTGAGGGATCTTCTTTGGATGGTAAGATCTTGATCTTCAGTTGATCCCATGTTATTTTCTCTTATTATGAGTTGAGCTTCTTCTTCTTCTTCCCAGAGTCTGCTAAAATTAATCACTTCCTTCTGGCACACATTCTTCAAAAGAATGAATCCCATGATCCTGGGAGGCCATTCAAGGTGGCTATCACCACTTCTGCATTCTTCACTTCTTCTTTTACTTCTTCAAGTTGTTCTTTGATTTGAGAGACCCTTGTAAAGTATGACTATATGGTCTTTGCATTCTGTATCTTCACATTCTTCAACTCATTTCTAAAGTTCATATTCTGATTTATGTTCTTCCCCTTCAAATAGCTTGGTTAAGGAATAAAACATCTTCAGTGTCTTTAGGGAAGACACTTGTGGTATAAGGTGATTCTTGATTGAATCAACAATGATCTTCTTGGCCTTGACCAAGTGCTTCTTGTGTAAGGCTTTGAGCCTCATCTCCCTCTAGAACTGGAACCTCTCTACTCATGTAGGTGTCCAACTCATTTTCTTCAGAGATATCAAATACTTCCATGCTTGGAATTTGTCAACTCCATCAATCTTATCATCAAGCTGATGTGATAGATCACTTTGAAATGAGAACCTCAAATGAAAATAGCAAAAGATTAGATCTTACTGATTTGAGGTGTTTGTCCTAGTTCTCCAGTTTGCTGATCTAGGGTTTGTCAGAGAAACCCTAATTTTCAAAACTTGGAATATTTTAGATCTGATTGCATAGAAAGATAGATCTCTTCAATTTGAGCTATCCAATGTACTCCTTTTCTGAAAACAGTAGAGGGAAGCTCCTGGAACAGAAATCCCTAGTTTTCCAATTTCTTCTGCAGAAATTCTTGTTACTGTTTCTACGGTATCTCTGAAATTACTGTTGCTCTGTGTCTGAAAATTTGCACTAACATATCCTCGCATGTACCTATTCCAATACCATAGGTTTAATCAGAATTGGTTTCACCAATTGGGACTTATTATCATTTTCCCAAGTTGACCTATTGCAGGACGTCGTACAGAGAAGTTGTATGGACTTCCACGTGTCACTGGTTCATCTTGAAAGCCTGAAACTTAGACCACATAAATTACAATCCGTTCCCTTTCTAGAACATCTTTATAAATTTCATTTGGAACTTTGTAGTCCAATATATAGTAATTCTCCCCAGGTGTCCTGTTTAGGGATGAATTCTAGCGGAGGATGGAACCCTAACTTGGAGGGATCATAGCTCCCACAATATAGCAAATCTGAGGCTGAATTTTGGACACACTATAAATACGAATGTTATCTTCAGCCTCTGCAATTTTATGCCCCTTATCCTTTGAAAATACCAAGATATAACAAATGTAACAAAACTTATCAGTTTTAGTATTTTAGTGTTTTTCCAGCTCGGGGTCAAACTAGGGTTTGACTTTCCTATAGTTTCACTCAACAAAAAATCTTGACCCAGGTCGCTAAAATTCGATTTTGATGAGGAGATAAACCCTATGCTGAGCTTACTCAAAACTTCCTTTTCTGTATAAAGCCCTAATTTCCCGCACCAAAACTGAAAATGCTCGGAATCGAATTTTGGTTCGACAGAAAGATGTGCCCTTCAATGGAGAGTCATCCTAGCATAGTTTTATTGATTGATTGTTGAGAGAGAGAGAGAAGGGTGAGGAATGGAAGGAGAAATGTGGAGATAGAGATGGATGGAGGGATGGGTTTTATAGGAGTGAAGGGAAATAACGTGTGTATGTTGTCATATTTTTATCATTCAAGATAGGATTATGATCTTAGGATCTTTAACTGAGAGAATAACATGCACAACAATAAAACACAAGAGACAAGAGACACAAATAATTTTCCTTGGGGAAACCATAAAGGAGAAAACCCTACAAATTCCTCAGAGATAGAATCACCACCGAAAGTAAAACCCGAAAACATAAAGATGATCTCCTGATAGCAGTAGTATCTCTCTTGTCCAAACAACTTCTCCTTTCACTCATGCACCCCAATGAGTGAGTGAGTGTGTGACAAATAGAGAGGCTCACTCTCTATCTATATTCTTTCGTTCACTTAAAACCCACTCCAACATGTCAGCCTCACTTAACAATTACTTACTAGAGTGGACATCTCTAGGAGTGTCTAATAACCCTAGTGCCCCACAACTTGTGGGGACTTTTCCTCCTTCTCCCAACAAGGAGGTTTATCCTTAACACAATGGTGGTGACTAATGCCCTAACTTACAATGAATCACCTAGGGTCAAATTCTCTAGGATAGTCTAATAACCCTAGGGCCCCACAACTGCAGGGACTTTAACCCTTGACAAATAGGAGGGTTACCCACAATGACTTGACATGACTTGTTTACATTATAAAAAATTCCTAGAATAAATATCGGGGTATGAAATGACTCAAATACATTACAAACACATCCCAGAAAAAACATCGGGGTACAATACATAATATATACGGATGAATACATTCCGAAGTTACAATTACATCAACACTCCCTCTTAACTAGGAAGGTATTCTCTCGACACATATTATCAGCACAAGTCTTCTTATATCTATCATCTGGATCATCATTGAGTTCTCATCATCTTCATCTTCAAGTAAACTTCACCTGGATCTGGATCATCATCACTGGATCTAGATCATCATCACTGGATCTGGATCATCACTCGATCTGGATCATCATCACTAGATCTGAATCATCACTCGATCTGGATCATAATCACTGGATAGGGATCATCACTCAATCTGGATCATCTCTAGTTCTAGAACATATCTGTTCGATCATCATCACAGGTGCTATCTCTTGATTCTTCTCGTCACAGGAAGTTCTACATATCCAACCCTTTTTTATACTGGTTGTAGACCTAGCCTCCATGTAGGTCTTCTTCCAGCACTTATATCTGACCCTAAGTCAGAATGGCCCACCCAACACTTACATATGATCATTTAGGAACCAATCCTATAATCATATCAAAAAGACATACCCAACACTCACATCTGACCATGTGGGAACACCTCCCACAACCCTGTCAGAAAGGCCCAGCACTCACATCTGTCAACCTATGTTGGAAAGGCTCAGCACTGACACTCAGCCATGTGAGGAACCAATCCTCCATGTCGAAAGGATCTGCACTTATATCTGACAACCAATGTCATAAAGGCTCAACACTTATATTCGACCATGCAAGGAACCAATCCTTCATGCTGAAAGGGCTCTGCACTTACATTTGACAACTAATGTCAGAAGGGAATGCACTCACATCTGATCTTGTAGGAACCAATCCTATAGTCATATCAGAATGGACCTCAGTCCCAGACTGAGCTACCTAGTAACTGACCAGGTGCCTCCATTCCAAGAATGGCATTCAGTGCTTACTTCTGATCATGTAGAAACCAATACTACAGTCACATCAGAATGGCTCAGCACTCACATCTGACATGGAAGGAACCAATCCTCTCACCATGACAGAATGGCTCAGCCCTTACATCTGACCATGGAAGGAACCAATCCTCTCACCATGTCAGAATGGCTCTGGGTCTCATCATTTCCCTTTGGAGGAAACCTCAATTTGGAGAACACCAAGATTCTCCCTGAAGTACTCGAACTTCAACCTAGCCAATGGCTTCATCAACACATCAGATATCTATTCCTCCGTCACAACATACTAGAGCCATTAGAGGAAATTTCAACTCAAAATGGGCCTCCTAAAATGAACTAATAAAATAATAGTTAAAATAATAAAATAATATTTATTAATTTTGGAGGAAGAAAAGAAAAAAACTACTTTTTGTTTGTATTTTTGACATATCTCCCCATTTTTTTACTCACATTTTGATCGAGAGAGCTCGTTGGATGCGGAATTAAATTCCACATCCAACGAGTACCCACTCGGCATACTTTTGATGGACCCCGCTACCCCAAAAACAAGAAATACCTGAAAAAACAGAATGATGATGTCATCATTCTATTTTTTCAGGTATTTCTTGTTTTTGGGGTAGTGGGGTCTGTCAAAAGTATGCGGAGTGGGTACTCGTTGGATGTGGAATTTAATTCTGCATCCAACGAGCTCTCCCGATCGAAATTTGAGTAAAAACACGGGGAGATATGTAAAAAATACAAACAAAAAAAGTAGTTTTTTTTATGATACCTATCACCAAATTTATATTAAAAAAGTGTTTAAGACCTATACGGTATTTCAAATTTAAATAAATTTCATTGGCTAACACATGATGACATGGAATTTGAATAAAAGTTAAAAGGCCCATTTTGAGTTGAAATTTCCTCTAATGTTTACTGCTCCCCTCTACACCATATCCCTGATATAGTGATACTTGATCTCGATATGCTTCGACTTTTCATGGAACACTGGATTCTCTCACAACTTCATGCAACTCTGGTTGTCACAATGTATACATGTAGCATCCATCTGGAGATCAAATAAATCAGATAGTAGCTTCCTCAACCATACTACCTTACAACTAGCTGAACAAGCTGCAACATACTCTACTTCAGATGTACTCAGTGCCACACAGGATTGCTTCCTGCTAAACCAAGAGAACACACATGTTCCCATACTGAAGCAACACCATGAAGTGCACTGTCTTCCCAATTTGAATCAACATAACCTTCCAGGTTAATCTTTTGATTCGCCTCACACTTGAGCCCATAATCAACTGTACCCTTGCATGCTTTGCAACCATCGGGTGAACATGTCTCAATGTGTTCACAGCAAAGCAAATATCTGGTCTCAGGTACATCAAAGACTCAATCATCTGAAAATACATCGTAGCATCAATCATCTCTGATGAAGCATCACTCAATAGCTTCCTTTTTTATGCCATAGGTGTGGTCATGGCCTTGCAGTCCATCATCCTCAACCTCTTCATCATATCTACTGCATACTTCTCTTGTCCACACCTCCATGCCTAGAAAATAGTGCATCGACACATAACAGGAGCATCACTGGTATTCCGCCTTCAACCTTGAAGCAAAGGTTGGAATCCACTTTACTCTTAGTAAATCCTAGAGTCATCAGTAATCTATCCATCCCATTGTACCATGTCGAACCTTAGGATCTTCTGCAGTCACTCCCTCTGAAGCATCATACTCCCTCTGTCTTCTGTACTCTATGCACTGAAACATTTTGTACTGGAGTGACAAGTAGCTTCCTCTACTACTAATATTCTATGTATCCATCTAGGATCATTGGATACCAAGATCCTATATCTTGAACTTTTCCAAAATTTCTTCTCACAGCCATCTGTGAGCTTGTCATCTTCTATCAACCTTGTAGCATACGTTCAGATCTTCACCAAGCTCATCATGTATGTGTTATCCGATGGGTGTCTTCTGAACTCATACAAGTCCTTCTTTCATTTGCACACATGATTCTTCCTATCATGTGTCTCAACTCCCACTGGCTACAAATGTCTCTTCGTAGTCTATGTCTTCTTTTCGTGAGAATCCTCATGCTATGAATCTTTCCTTGTATCCCACAATGTTTCCATCTACTGCATGATGGAACTGTGAACTTCCCTTCATGTATCGATATTGCATCCTAGACATCATTCTTCTTGAACTGGTATTCCCTTTATTCTTGGTTACTTCTTCATAGCTGGAAGGTTCTGCATCAATCATGTCGCTGCATCTGTCATATTATTCTTCATATTGAATTGTTATTACTTGTTCTTTGGAACAAGTCTCATCCTTATTTGCTTGTAGGTGATTTTACGTGATCTTTCCTACAAGTCAAATGCATTTGTATGGTTAGAAACATTTCATAAGGAATATTCACACTGGAAAATTCTTATGCATAAATATATGATCATGCAACTACTTTAGCCAATAGAACATTCATCCATATCTCACAGAAACTTTTCTAGATGCCTTCCATCTCTACCAGAACAACATTGAGATTGCTCACTAATCCAATATGTCAGCAAAGGTGTTTCATTCTAGATAAGTAGCAATGAAGAGTTGTATAGCACCATGAGCTACTTACCCATCACATGCATATTAGTAGTATACTGTCATTAATGAAAACATTCTACCATGCGTAATACATCAACTGAATATAAACAATTGCATAATCAAAACAATATCATGAAATGACAATTGAATACTTATCTTTATTTGTTTCGTGGGTAGACTCCTTCTTGAGCCTTCAGCTTCATCATCTTCTTTATTCAAAATAGCTTCATTTCTCATCCAAATGCTAAGATGGATAAGAAGTTCTTCAAGAGTTGAGTTCTTCATATTCCTCATAGCTTGAGGGATATTCTTTGGATGGTAAGAGCTTGATCTTCAGTTGATCCCATCTTCTTTTCTCTTATTATGAGTTGAGCTTCTTCTTCTTCTTCCCAGAGTCTGCTAAAAGTAATCACTTCCTTCTGGCACACATTCTTCAAAAGAATGAATCCCATGTTCCTGGGAGGCCATTCAAGGTGGCTATCACCACTTCTGCATTCTTCACTTCTTCTTTTACTTCTTCAAGTTTTTCTTTGATTTGAGAGACCCTTGTAAAGTATGACTATATGTTCTTTGCATTCTGGATCTTCACATTCTTCAACTCATTTCTTAAGTTCATATTCTGATTTATGTTCTTCCCTTCAAATAGCTTGTTCAAGGAATAAAACATCTTCAGTGTCTTTAGGGAAGACACTTGTGGTATAAGGTGATTCTTGATTGAATCAACAATGATCTTCTTGGCCTTGACCAAGTGCTTCTTGTGTAAGGCTTTGAGCCTCATCTCCCTCTAGAACTGGAACCTCTCTACTCATGTAGGTGTCCAACTCATTTTCTTCAGAGAGATCAAATACTTCCATGCTTGGAATTTGTCAACTCCATCAAGCTTATAATAAAGATGATGTGATAGATCACTTTGAAATGAGAACCTCAAATGAAAATAGCAAAAGATTAGATCTTACTGATTTGAGGTGTCTGTCCTGGTTCTCGAGTTCATTGATCTAGGGTTTGTCAGAGAAACCCTAATTTTCAAAACTTGGAATATTTTAGATCTGATTGGATAGAAAGATAGATCTCTTCAAGTTGAGATGTCCAATGTACTCCTTTTCTGAAAACAGTAGAGGGAAGCTCCCGGAACAGAAATCCCTAGTTTTCCAATTTCTTCTGCAGAAATTCTTGTTACTGTTTCTACGGTATCTCTGAAATTAATGCTCCTCTGTGTCTGAAAATTCATACTAAGGTATCCTCACACGTACCTATTCCAACACCATAGGTTTAATCAGAATTGGTTTCACCAATTGGGACTTATGATCATTTTCCCAAGTTGACCTATTGCAGGACGTCGTACAGAGAAGTTGTATGGACTTCCACGTGTCACTGGTTCATCTTCGGAGCCTGAAACTCTGACCACATAAATTACAATTCGTTCCCTTTCTGGAACATCTTTATAAATTTCATTTGGAACTTTGTAGTCCAATATATAGTAATTCTCCCGAGGTGTCCTATTTAGGGATGAATTCTAGAGGAGGATGGAACCCTAACTTGGAGGGATCATAGCTCCCACAATATAGCAAATCTGAGGTTGAATTTTGGACACACTATAAATACGAATGTTATCTTCAGCCTCTCCAATTTTATGCTCCTGATCCTTTGAAAATACCAAGATATAACGAATGTAACAAAACTTATCAGTTTTAGTATTTTAGGGTTTTTCCAGCTCGGGGTCAAACTAGGGTTTGACTTTCCTGTAGTTTCACTCAACAAAAAATATTTACCCAGGTCACTAAAATTCGATTTTGATGAGGAGATAAATCCTATGCCGGGATTACTCAAAACTTCCTTTTCTGTATAAAGCCCTAAGTTCCCGCACCAAAACTGAAAATGCTCGGAATCGAATTTTGGTTCGACAGAAAGATGTGCCCTTCAATGGAGAGTCATCCTAGCATAGTTTTCATGAACAGACTTACAGATCCTTAGGGTATATTTGTTAATACAAGAAAACTTATTAAAATCCCTACTAACTACTGTAGGGGACGTAATTCCCCAACTAATAACTCATCAGAAAGGTATCAAAAGACGCCTATAGGAAGTAGTTATACCCTGAAACCTAAGGAGACTCTCTTAGAATATCTTACTGGGGAAGCCATAGAAGGAGAATTAACCTTGGCAGAAGGTCCTAAGCACCCCATTCCTAAGGAAATTCAATAGGATCAATCATTAGAAATCTCCAGCCCTCTACTAGTTTCGAATCCAATTAACACAACTTTTTCACTAGTAGGAGATAAAAATTTCGTTGACTTTGTTTATTTTGCCCAAGTAAAAGCTCTCTTTGGAACCTCAATAGATCCATTCATCTCACAAATTGAAATTTCTACAGTATAACCTACTACCCCTCTAGGATTCAATAAAAACACAGTTGATCAAAGGAAGATCTCTCCCGAAAAAGAATATTGGGACGCCCCATTATCACCTCAAAAGGATCCTCCTAAGTATATCTACGGTAAAAATCCAACTTATATGGAGAGATAGGGAGAAAACGAAGATCATGATGAAGTTAGAAATGAAGAAGGAGAAGGGGCAAATCGAACTGAGGCTACCTTCGGGTTCCCTATTTTAGATCCAATGCAGGATGTAATTATGAAAAACATCCCTCCTTCCTCCTTACCTAATTTTTATGGAAAAAGTAATGAGGACCCGGACACATTCTTGTTCAATTTCGATATCCTTTGTAGGAGCTATAATTATCTACAAGATGCTCACAAACTAAAACTCTTTCTCACTACACTAAAATATTCCTCCTTGATATGGTTCATGGGATTAGGAGAATTCAATATGAGGACTTGGGATGATATGAAAACTTCATTCTTGCGAAAATATCAAGAGTATTGCAAACCCAAGGACTATTGACATGATATATTCAAGATACAACAACTTGAAGATGATATCCTAGAGGATTATCTCAGAAGGTTCATTTATACATTACATAAATCTAGATATAATGACCTCTGAGAAGATTTAGTACGTACACTTTTCCTTAAGGGGATCTTCGAGGACTTGTTAGAAAATATTAATATCATGGAAGATGGAAATATTTCTCATTAAACATTTGCACAAATCGCTGAGATGTGTAAAAATTATTCTAGGAGTAGGGGGAACGTTGCAAAAAAAATTCGAGAGCCTTTTGGTAGAAATTTAAGGGGAAACCTTCCTAGTTCAGGTGGAGTTACAAGAATAGAGTTAGGAAACTGTTGGAGAATTTCAAAACTAATATCTTAGGAGCAATGGGTTCTCAACTAGATGATTTACAAGCTAAGAATATGCAAGATGAAGAATGAGCAGCAATGAGTATCTTTTGTCCAAGATGTATAACTAAACATCCCCTAAGGGAATGTCCATTAAATGACATCTTCGTATGTCACATCTGTACAGAAGAGCATCCAACAGATAATTTCCCATCCTTTCCTAGGTTGCAATCCATCTATAAGAGTGAGGATGTAGCTAAAACATCTAGGAGGCCTCCTTAGCAACCTAGAGACCAACCAACATATCGAAACTTTCCACTGCAACCTCCACTCTATTATCCTCCATATCAACCACCTCAACAATGGAACAATTCAAGTTTGCATAATTGGCCACCTCAGTACCCCCCTCCTCAATTTACACAACAATAATATTGGTCACAAGGATGGAGAGGACAACTATATCCTTATTCACAATCTGTCCCTACACCTATTTATTGTTATCCTCAGCATCAAACAAATTTCCAGCAAATTTCGCCTAGATTTGTACCTCTAGTTCCTTGTATCACATAGCAACCCCATCATTTCCAGAATGCAAATCCTCCTCGACCGACATTATTACCTGTACAACTGATACCTAACCCTAATAATAAACCAACTCAAGCTCTTAACAGCATTGAGTTGCAAACTCTTCCATCGTACATTATTTCGACTGTACCTCTACATGAAATTCAATTACGATCGAGAAGAGTTGTGAATAATAAACCCAAGTCATCAGTCATCATTCGTGAACCAAATGAAGAAGAAGAAGATTCAAATGAACCCATGAATAATTCTATTTTGGAGGATGTGAACATTCCAAAGGTCCCAATACATGCCCATCCTCCACAAGAAACTATTCAGGAGAAAACAGTTCCTCCATTTCCAGAAATACTAGTAATAGAAAAACCTATAGTTCATTCGGAATACAACATTTTGAATGAATTAAAGAATATCTATATTAAAATACCTCTATTACAAGATATCAAATACATACCAATATATAGTAAGGTAATAAAGGAGATATGTATTAAACTCCCGGGGAAGAAGCAAAAGGACCCTCTCACAATTCATGTGATAGGAGAGATGTCTGAATGTATGACAAGTGAGTCCCATATTGCAAAGTATACAAATCTAGGATCCCTAGTAGTGACTGTAATTATAAACACCACTGACATAGAGAATACAATAATCGATTTAGGATCTACCATTAACATGATGACCACCACAGTTTTAGAAGTTTACAGTTATGAAAATTTCTCCGACCTACTCCTTCCTTTCTAGAACTAGCAGACCATACTACAGTAAAACCTATTGGAGTCTTGGATGACATTGTTGTATCGGTATCCTCATGGGAATACCCTATCAACTTTATGGTCATATAATCAAAGGATACTTCTAAAGGGAATCCTATTATTTTGGGAAGACCATGGTTAGCTACCGCAAATTCTTTTATAGGATGTAGGGATGGAGATATGACTATTTCCAATGGGTTGTCCACACAAA
Source organism: Pseudotsuga menziesii (assembly GCA_001517045.1). Taxonomy (NCBI): domain Eukaryota; kingdom Viridiplantae; phylum Streptophyta; class Pinopsida; order Pinales; family Pinaceae; genus Pseudotsuga; species Pseudotsuga menziesii. The sequence continues at coordinate 373,504 of LPNX010538079.1, read as the reverse complement.
GACTTATTTTATACCACCCAGCACAACCAATAACAGAAAATTAATGGTGGTTAAATTGTTCTTTTGGGGATGAAGACTTTGATGATCTCTTCCTTCCTAGTGATTTCTTTTGGGCACTTCAGGAGCAAACCACTAAGAATGTATTAAACCAGTTTGTTTCTTCAACAACCTGTACATATTTCCCTCAGTCTTTTGCTCAACTCGATCAGATTTTTGGAGATAAGTTTCAAGAGAATATGGCTCTTTCCATGTTTACAGAAACACCTTGTGTCTTCACAATTAAAGAGCATATAGGACCATATACCATACATTTTGAGGTTGGTCCTGAAAAATTTCTACATATAAATGCAGGATTAAGTGAAAACCAACAAGCACATATGCTTAAAGTTCTTAAGAAACAAGCTGGAGAATTTGTATGGGAATAAATTGATATGAAGAGTATACACCCTGACACCTGTATTCACCATATTTATATGGATCCAAGCATGTCACCTATAAGGAAGACATAGAGGAGGATGAATCTTGCTCTAAAGGATATAGTAAAAGAAGAATTACAAAAACTCCTCACTGTTGGTTTCATCTATCTTATTTCTGATAGTAAATGGGTATCTCCTTTAGTAGTAGTCTAAAATAAAGTTACAGGGAAATGGCGCATTTGTGTTGATCTTAGGGAGCTAAAAAAAGCTACACTTAAAGACTACTTTCCTTTACCTTTTATTGATCAAGTATTAGATACTCTATCAAGTAAACAATATTTTTTATTTCTTTTCGGCTATAGTGGTTACAACCAAATTTTAATGTCACATGAAGATATGGAGAAGACCACTTTTACATGCCCTTGGGGAACATACACTTATCATTTTTTTCCATTTGGCTTATGTAATGTGCCTACCACTTTACACCGATAAGTCTTAGGAATATTTCCAATCTTATACATGATTGTGTGGAGGTATACATGGATGAATTTACAACCTATGGTAATACTTTTAAAGAATCCCTTGATAACCTCGAGAAGGTCTTGATCCAATGTTAAGAAAAGAATTTATCCCTTATTCATGAAAAATGTAAAATGTTACTGACAGAAGGTATAGTTTTAGTACACCATGTTTCCTCCCAAGGAATTAAGGTAGATCCTACGAAGATTGAAGTAATTGTTGGCCTTCCCTCTCCCACAACTCAGAAAGAGTTAAGAATATTTCTTAGTCATGCAGGATATTACCACTATTTTATTGAAAATTTTACTAAAATAATTGCACAAATGTTTAATTTGCTTACAAAGGACGTAGAATTCCAGTGGACAAAATCTTTTCAAAATTTTTTGAAATCCTAAAAGATAAACTATCGGTGGCACCAGTACTTAGGGGTCTTGATTGGTCCCTTCCTTTTCACATATCTACCAATGCCTGTGATACGACCATAGGAAGAGTCCTCGGCCAAAAGGACAAGCACATTATGCCATTTATTTTATTAGTAATAATTTGATTCCTACCGAGCTTAATTATACTGTTACTGAAAAATAATTTTTGGCAGTAGTTTATTCTATTAATAAGTTTCATCATTACATTACAGGTTATGAAGTTTTTGTACACACTGATCACTCCACCATTATATTTCTCATGAATAAACCAATCACCAATGGTAGAGTGACCCCGCTTCTTCTTTTGTTGCAAGAATCTAATATTACCATCATTGACTGACCTGGTAAACAAAATCTAGTAGCATATTTCCTTGTCCGTATTCAACATGAAGACGGTACTAAACTAGTTGATGACACTTTTCCTGACGAACATCTATTTTTTGTATCTGTTCAAACCCCTTGGTTCATTGATATTGCCAATTATTTAACAATCGGGAAAATACCAAACCATGTTTCCCCATATGAGAAGCGTTGTATTATAGTTCAGAGTTCTAATTATTCTTGGGTTGATAACGATCTCTTTTGCACTAGTCCATATATTATTATTTGACCATAAGTGTAGAAGGATGAAATGATAGACATCCTCCATGCATGCCATGATGGACCATGTGGAGGACATTTTTCTAATAAGAGGATGGCATACAAAGTCTTACATTATGGTTATTATTGGCCAAGAATTTTTAAAGATGCTGCAAAATATGTCAAAGGATGCGATAGTTTCCAAATAATGGGTAGACCTACGTCATCTGATCAAATGCCGTTACAACCCCAAGTCATGATTGAACCCTTTGAGAAATGGGCTCTTGATTTTGTAGGACCAATTTCTCCCATGTCTTGTAAAAAGAAATATATTTTCGTTTGCATTGACTATGCCACCAAATGGGTAGAAGCTAAATATTTGTTTATATCTATAGAGAAATTAGTGGTAGAATTCATTTATGAAGAAATTTTCACCGGGTTTGGTGTACCTAGAGAAATTGTCACAGATCAAGGTACCCAATTTACTTCTAAATTAATGAAAGAACTTACTACAAAATATGGCATCCGACATTGCAAATATTCACCTTAGCATCCTCAGATTAATGGTCAGGTAGAATCAACTAATAAAGTATTAGAAGACATTTTAACTAAAACCATTCACTTACATCATAAGGACTCGACAGATAGAATCCCAGAGGCTTTATGGGACTATAGAAAAATATGGAGAAACACTACTGGACATACCCCTATGAGTTTTTTACCTATTGAATTTCAAGTTAAAACCTTTCGTATAGAAGCACAATTAGTCATGAATTTGGATGAAGCACAGAAATAACGAATATTGCATATTAATGAGTTAGACGAGATTAGACAAGATGCACTCCAAAGAACCATACTGATATAGAATCAATGAAAGACATGGCATGATAAATTTATTAAGGAAAAGCAGTTTAATACTAGAGATTGGGCACTACTATTTGACTCACGGTTTAAAAATTTTAAAGCAAAGTTAACTACCCGTTGGATGGGCCCATATGAAGTAGTTACAATTTTTGACAATGGGTCAGTAAAAATTAAAACAATTGATGGTTCAGAAGTTTCCTTTGTAGTAAATGGACATAAACTCAAACTTTATCATCAACCGACATCTAAACATGATTTTATACAAAATGTTTTGAAGCAGAATGAAATGGAATTAGTTGAAGGGGAAGTTATTCCTCCTCCTCTTGATACTTGAAAAGTATTTTGGGCTATTATCACTTGTATATATGTAAATATATGCGTGTTTCTTGAATAAATAAGAGTCACTTCTAATAGATTGTTTACAAGAGACTCTTTTTCTTTTTATTATGCCTTGATGAATAAATTGAATCATCTAACAAGTGGTTTTGCAGTTTGATTACAAGTATTCTATCTATATAAGCAGCTCATGGAGTATTACTTGGAAAAGGGAAGTATGTTAAAATACTCATCAAGTATCTTAACCTTTCTTGTGGTACTTTCGAAATTTGCAGCTTATAGTGAAAATTAAAAATTTACAATCCTCTATATATCATACTTAACCAGCTCTTCTATGATTCATAAGGTTTTTGGTATTTTGATTCAGACATGTATATTTCTGATTTACTCTTTTTAACAGTTGCTTGATATACCTAGTTTCATTATCATATTTTTCACATTCTCATCTTACACCTATGGATTACTAGTTCATCTTATGCTTGTTGTCAAAACTTGTCTCTCAAGTATTTTGGTGATAATTCGAGAGTAAGTGGAATTTTTGTCTGTGGGGAACATTATTTTTCTTTTATAAAGAAGAAGGACTGTAAGGTTAAAGAACAACTTTAAGTTATTCTCTTTTGAAATGAGCTATGGTTATGGCCATTATGAAATTACTTATAAGTTTATTTTGAAAAAAAATGAATTATGTGTTTAGCAGGACTTAATACACTCTAGTACCAATCGGCTTCCATATATTCAATATCATTATACAAGTCAAACCTGCCGAAGTACTGAATAGGCTTACTGGCAGTGGGTCAATGCTAAATAAAAAATCAAAACACAGAAGCTCGATAAATGCAAGTAAATTTGTTGAGGTACTGAATAGGCTTGCTGGCAGTGGAACTATGCTTGCATGGTACCAAGGTAAACCTGTCAGGGTACTGAACAAACCTACTGGCAGCAGGGAAATACCTGGAGAAAGAGATCTGGTTAATGCACTACTATGCACATAGTTCATAAAACAATGATAATATAAAGACATTTTTTTTAGAATTTATGAATATACAACTTACGGCCAATTGTTTAACATGTCGTTTTAGAATGATTGTAATTTGGGCTTGACCCTGCCCTTCTAATTGAACATATACCTAGTCTGTCATTATCCTAGAAATGGGACCCATAGCTATCAATCTCACATACTTCGGGGTAAACTTAAATATTTTTTTATGACAGGATATCTTTAAAATGAGGCACAGATGACTAGTTTTTCCTGTGGCATTATTTTGTTTCAATTATTATCATTCAAGTGGTCTTTCTGAGCATTGTTATATTTTTCATGAATATACATCTCTAAATAATTTCTATTTACTAGTTAGTTAGTTTTTCTTTTTTTCTTTACAAAATAATCAACAACATGATAGAACTCTTTAATTTTTATTTTCTGAAAGAATCAGTTCTTCTCTCTTCTATGGCTTGCGGACACACCATATCTTTGGTTTGGGGGAAGATGGATTTGGAAAAATTAGATTGGTTTTACTTTTCATTATTTATGATAGATATATTTATCTCTGACAAATGATAAGTGTTTTCAGGATAATATAAGCAGTGGAACCTGATTATAGCATGAAGCATATTTTCACAGCAAAATCAATATGAAGAATCGAATGAAGGTCCAAATGAAATACCAAATGAGGATTTGAATAAAACATTGTAATATTATAGTATTTATAATTAAAATTTTCTAACCAAATTTTGTTTTTTGGAAAATAATTTTTACCTTCATGTGGATGCTTAGAAATTTTTCTTATCATTTCATTATTGATAATCCTATCTTTTTACCCAATCATGCATGTAAATTATTAAATGACTAATTCTCTTAATTATAAATATGATTTATTCTTTTCATGTCATATGTTCAACCTGTCCAAAGTTTTACTTTGGACATGGTTGAATTAATTTTAAAAGAAAACTTATGAATTTACTTACTTATGTATATTCCCGTTTCGGTTTGGGGGAATGCTGATCCTAGATTTGTTATCATTTTTGGCAATTAAATTACTCATTTAAACATATGTTTTATTATGTTTTTGTATATTTTATGTCACGTAGATCACTATTCAGCTCAGGTATGTATGAATTTAAGGTTTATATAAAATCCATTTATTATTATCATTTTATGATTTTATTAATTAAAATTGGCATTATTGAAGCACATTTGATATATTAATTAATTTATATATTTGTTTGCATATTATATAATCTTTTTGGGACAAATTAATAACAAGTACGCATTCATCTTGCCATGCGCACATCAAGTCCAGCTCGACATCTAGCTCGTCATCCAGCTCGCTGCGTGAAACTTGTTGGTAGTTTTCCAGATGTCGAAACATGTTGCTGTAGACTTCAGTCCTGAAGCACACCAGTAAACAGACACTTCGTTCTCCCTATTTCTGCGCCCAACATATCCAGCTCACAATCCAACTCGCTGTTAAGCTTTCCATCTAGATCATTAACTAGACTACACACTATTGAGAATTGATTTTAGGCATTAAAATTTGTAACATGCTGCAAATGACTTGCTGTCCAGGTGTATGGGTAATGGAGCTTGTGTTCTAGATAATCCGCTAGTTTGCAGCCTTCTTTCTCGACACCCCATTAATAGACCACGTGTTGGGTTGCTATATTATCCCACGTTCTAGAAAATGTGCCATGCGTTCTCCTCTGTTTGCCACCAGTTCACCTGCTATGCTAAGGAAGGAGCCGTGCACCACCTATGAGAACTAACCACGGTGAAGAAGGAGCCTATGCATACCCTGTCCAATGAAGAGAACTAGACTTGCGATGAAGAAGGGAAGATCTCATGCGTTGGCTTGCGATCAGTTAAACGCCTTAGTAGTCTACTAGATTTAGAGATCAGTCGACCACTAAAGGGTCGACTTTCTCATCTATTTAAACAATTATACATATCAGCGTCTATGTGAGAGCTAGTTAGCTAGAGAGTCAGAGACTTAGGAGATAATTCATAGTTTATCAGTTTGTTCTTGAGCACATTGTATTTCTCTTCTATCGTTTGAATAAAGAGTTGTATGCTTTTCTATTGAAGATTGTATTTGAGTAGAAGTTAGCTAGGAACCACCCCTGATTGTTGAGAGGGTCCCTCATCAACCAGAGGTTTCTTTCCTTTTCTTGTTTATTTATTTATTTTCTGTTGTAGTTAGTTTTGTTTCCAGTTAGTTATATTATCTCATTTGTTTTTTGTAATGCATTTTATTTCCAAAATTAAATAATTAGATTGCGCGCGTAGTTTTCTTTTGAATTTACTTTTAGTCCTTTCATTTCTAGTTTATTGTTCAGTTTATTTACGAGCAAATAGAAAAGATTGCTTTTAAATTCAATTATGTTTATTTCCTTTATGTTATAAGTTATCATTTTATGCAATTTAAATTTCAGTTTGTTTATTAATATGCAATGGTTTCTTTATGTTTATGAATTTTTTTAAGTTCATGTCACTATTAAATTTGTTTAAAAAGTATGTTTACTTATTGTCTTTATGCATTACATCTGCATCTGCACGAATTCAACTGAAGATTAGATCATTTAGGTTAATTTTTATTATTTTAACTGTGCAGACTGTCATTCGGACAACCTGTTTAAACTATCATTCAACCACCCCTTTCAAACCTACAGTTCACTCTGTCATTCAACCCTTAGTTTTGTTTTGAGTGTTTTTAATGTGTTTTGAGATTGTTTTCAGTTATGTTTCCTTAATGTTTGAAGTATGCTTTGACTAAGATAGTTAGATAATAGTTTTATCTAACATTGAAGTTAAAACTTGAGTGTTTTAGGTTATTTATTAAAGTTTTATCATTTTTTTTACTTCTTTTCACCTTGAATATGTGTTAAGCTGTGTTATGTTTTGTTTCTTGAATTTGTTTCTGCTTTCTTTTTACTGATATACTATTTTGTGTTTATGCCTTTGGATTGATTTATCCTTTGCATGAAAATTCAGTGTTTTATGTGTTATCCTTAGTATTTTTTTAGGTCAAGTTCCTTTTTCATTGTGTGATTACTGAAAGAGACTTGTAGGACAGAATTCAAAAACATTCCTATTAAGTTTTCTACTTTTTTCTTTCTATTTAATTTTTGTTATTAAATTTTCTACTTGTTTCTTTCTATTTAATTTTATGTATTAAGTTTTCTACTTGTTTCTTTCTATTTAATTTTCTTTGTTAAGTTTTATACTTGCTTATTAATTAGGTTTTCCTTGCCTCTTAGTTTTGTATATTGAGAAGATTAGTTGTTAATAGTATCATTTTCAGATTAAAGTTACTTATAGAATAAATTATCAATTATTTAGTTTAATATTTTGTCTCGGTTTAATTAACTTAATAGTTGAATTATTAGGATTTTGACTTGGTTTTTCATTTTGAAAGATCTTTCGATCTTTTGTTTCTTAAAATATTTCCACGACACCATAGGAACCCCTCTACCTTCGCATATATAGGAACCCCTCTACCTTCGCATATATTTTGTATCAACTCTAAGCCTACCAACCCCAGTCAATAATTAAAGATTAGATGAATTAATTTAGACATTATAACACCCAACACTTTTGGCGCCATTTCTGGGGAGTTGTTCTGTAAGGTAAAGTAGAATTCTGCATGAATATTAGCAATAGGTTGGTGGTGGGGGACTAGTAATACAAGAGGTAAGAACTTGTGCATCTGTTATAACAGGCGCACCCAAATCCGTCAACAATAGTAGCATAGGTTTTCTTTAGTATAAAGTTTTTCATGAGAAGACTTAGAGATCCTCAGGGTAGATTTGTTAAAATTGGAAAACTTATTGAAATCCCTACTAACTACCATAAGGGACGTAATTCCCCAAATACTAACTCACTAGAAAGGTATCAAAATAATCCTATAGGAAGTAGTTCTACCTTGAAAACTAAGGAGACTCTCTTAGAAGATCTTACTGGGGAAGCCATAGAAGGAGAAGGAACCTTGGCAGAAGGTCCTAAGGACCCCATTCCTATAGAAATTCAATAGGATCAACCATTAGAAATCTCCATCCCTCCACTAGTTTTGAATCCAATTAACACAACTTTTTCACTAGTAGGAGATCTGAATTTCATTGACTTTGTTGATCCTACTGAAGTAAAATATCTCTTTGGAAACTCAATAGATCCATTCATCTCATAAATTGAAACTTCTACAGTATAACCTACTATCCCTCTAGGATTCAATAAAAACATGGTTGATAAGAGGATGATCTCTCTCGAAAAAGAACGTTGGGAGGCCCCATTGTCACCTCGAAAGGAGACTCCTAAGTATATCTACATTAAGAATCCAGCTTATATGGAGAGACGGGGAGAAAATGAAGATCATGATGAAGTTGGAAATGAAGAAGGAGAAGGGGGAAATTGAACCAAGGCTACCTTCGGGTCCCCTATTTTAGATACAATGTAGGATGTAACTATGAAAAACATTCCTCCTTTCTCCTTAGCTACTTTCTATGGAAAAAGTAATGAGGACCCGGACACATTCCTGTTCAAGTTCGATATCCTTTGTAGGAGCTATAATTATCTACAAGATGCTCACAAACTAAAACTCTCTCCCTCTACACTAAAATATTTCTCCTTGAGATAGTTCATGGGATTAGGAGAATTCACTATCAGGACTTGGGATGATATGAAAAATTCATTCTTGTGAAAATATCAAGAGTATTGCAAACCCAAGGACTCTCGACATGATATATTCAAGATACAACAACTTGAAGACAAGATCCTGGAGGATTATCTCAAAAGGTTCATTTATACATTACATAAATCTAAATATAATGACCTTCGAGAAGATGCAGTACGTACACTTTTCCTTAATGGGATCTTTGAGGACTTGTTAGAAAGTCTTAATCTCATGGAAGTTGGCGATATTTCTCATAAAAAAATTTCACAAATAGGTGAGATGTTTAAAAATTATTCTAGTAGTAGGGGGAAAGTTGAAAAAAAAATTCGAGAGCATTTTAGTAGAAATTTAAGACGAAATGTTCCTAGTTCAGGTGGAGTTACAAGAGTAGAGTTAGAAAACTTGTTGTAGAATTTCAAAACTGATATCTTAGGAGCTATGGGTTATCAACTAGATGCATTACAAGATAAGAAGAGGCAGGCTAAAGAACGAGCAGCAATGAGTATCTTTTGTCCAATATGTAGGACTAAACATCCCCAAAGGGAATGTCCATTAAACGACATGTCCGTATGTCACATCTGTACAAAAGAATTCATGTTATAGGAGAGATGTCTAAATGTATGACAAGTCAGTCTCAGATTGCAAAGTATACAAATCCAGGAGCCCCAGTAGTCACTGTAATTATAAACACCACCTCCATAGAGAATACATTCATCGATTTAGGATCCACCATTAACATGATTACCACCACTATTTTAGAAGTTTTACAGTTAGGAAAGTTTCTTCCACCTACTCCTTCCATCCTAGAACTAGCAGACCGTACTACAGTAAAACCTTCTCGAGTCCTGGATGACATTGTTGTAAGAGTAGCCTCATGGGAATACCCTATCGACTTTATGGTCATAGAATCAAAGGATCCTTCTAAAGGGAATCCTATTATTTTGGGAAGACCATGGTTAGCTACCACAAATGCTTTTATATGATGTAGGGATGGAGAGATGACTATTTACAATGGGTTGTCCACACAAAGACTTATTTTATACCCCCCAGCACAACCAATAACTGAAAATTCATGGTGGTTAAATTGTTCTTTTGGTGATGAAGACTTTGATGATCTCTCCCTTCCTAGTGATTTCCCTTGGGCACTTTAGGAGCAGATCACTGAGAATGTATTAAACCATTTTGTTTCTTCAACAACCCGTAAATATTTCCCCCAGTGTTTTGCTCAACTTGATCAGATTTTTGGAGATAAGTTTCAAGAGAATATGGTTGTTTCCATGTTTACAGAAACACCTTGTGTCTTCATGATTAAATAGCATATAGGACCATATACTATACCTTGTGATATTGTCCCTGAAAAATTTCTACATATAAACGCAGGATTAAGTGAAAACCAACAAGCACAACTGCTTAAATTTCTTAAGAAACAAGATGGAGCATTTGCATGGGAATACACTGATTTGAAGGGTATAGACCCTAACACCTGCAATCACCATATTTATATGGATCCAAGCATTTCACATGTAAGGCAACCACAGAGGAGGATGAATCCTACTCTAAAGGATATAGTAAAAGAAGAATTACAAAAAATCCTCACTGCTGGTTTCATCTATCCTATATTTGATAGTAAATGGGTATCTATTTTAGTAGTAGTCCCAAAGAAAGTTACAGGGAAATGGTGCATTTGTGTTGATTTTAGGGAGCTAAACAAAGCTACACTTAAATACTACATTCCTTTACCTTTTATTGATCAAGTATTAGATACTCTGTCAGGTAAACAATATTTTTCCTTTATTGACAGGTATAGTGATTACAACCAGATTTTAATAGCACCTAAATATCAAGACATGATCACTTTTACATTCCCTTGGGGAACATACGCTTATCGAGTTTTTCGATTTGGCTTATGTAATGTGCCTGCCACTTTTCAGCGAGCAGTCTTAGGAATATTTTTTGATCTTATACATGACTGTGTGGAGGTATACATGGATGAATTTACGGCATATGGTAATAATTTTAAAGAATCCCTTGATAACCTCGAGAAGGTCTTGATCCGATGTCAAGAAACAAATTTATCCCTTAGTCATGAAAAATGTAAAATGTTATTGACAGAATGTATAGTTTTAGGAAACCATGTTTCCTCCCAAGGAATTAAGGTAGATCCTGCGAAGGTCGAAGTAATTCTTGTCCTTCCCTCTCCCAAAAATAAAAAAGAGGTAAGAATCTTCCTTGGTCATGTAGGATATTACCATCGTTTTATTGAAAATTTCACTAAAATAGTTGCACCAATGCTTAAGTTGCTTACAAAGGACGCAGAATTCTAGTGGGCAGAATCTTGTCAAAATGCTTTTGAATTCCTAAAAGCTAAACTATCGGTGGCACCAATACTTAGGGGTATTGATTGGTCCCTTCCTTTTCACATATCTATTGATGCTTCTAATACGACCATAGGATTCCTAGGACAAAAATAAGGACAAGCACCTTATGCCATTTTTTTTATTGGTAAGAATTTGACTCATGTCGAGCTTAATTATACTTTTCTTGAAAAATAATTTTTGGCAGTAGTTTATTCTATTAATAAGTTTCATCATTACATTACAGGTTATGAAGTTTTTTTGCATACCAATCACTCCTCCGTTAGATTTCTCATGAATAAACCAATCACCAATGGTAGAGTGACCCGATGGCTTCTTTTATTGCAAGAATTTAATATTACCGTCATTGACCGACATGGTAAAGAAAATCTAGTAGCAAACTTCCTTTCCTGTATTCAACATTAAGACAGTACTAAACCAGTTGATGACACTTTTCTTGATGAACACCTATCTATTCAAACCCCTTGGTTCGTAGATATTGCGAATTATTTAGCAACTGGGAAAATACCTAACCATTTTTCCCCACATGAGAAGCGTCGTATTATAGTTCATAGTTCCAATTATTCTTGGGTTGATAAAGATCTCTTCTGCACTGGTCCAGATCTTATTATTTGACGATGCGTACAAGAGGATGAAATGATAGACATCATCCATGCATGCCATAATGGACCATGTGGAGGACATTTTTTTGATAAGAGGATGGCATACAATGTCTTACATTCTGGTTATTATTGGCCAAGCATTTTTAAAGATGCTTCCAAATATGTCAAAGGATGTGATAGTTTCCAAAGAATGGGTAGACCTACATCATCAGATCAAATGTCATTACAACCCCAAGTCATGATTGAACCCTTTGAGAAATGGGCTCTGGATTTTGTAGGACCAATTTCTCCCATGTCTCATAAAAATAAATATATTTTAGTTTGCATGGACTATGCCACCAAATGGGTAGAAGCTAAAGCTTTGTTTAGATGTACAGAGAAATCATTGGTAGAATTCATATATGAATCAATATTCACCCAGTTTGGTGTACCTAGAGAAATTGTCATAGATCAAGGTACTCAATTTACTTCTAAATTAAGGAAAGAACTTACTACAAAATATGGCATCTGACATTGCAAATATTCACCTTATCACCCTCAGGATAATGGTCAAGTAGAATCAACTAATAAAGTATTAGAAGCCATTTTAACTAAAACCATTCACTTACATCATAAAGACTGGGAAGATAGAATCCCAGAGGCTTTATGGGACTATAGAATAACATGGAGAAACACTATCGAACATACCCCTATGAGTCAGTGTATGGAAAACAAGTCATTTTACCTATTGAATTTCAATTTAAAACCTTTCATATGGAAGCACAATTAGGCATGAATTTGGATGAAGCACAGAAACAACAAATATTGCAGATTAATAAGTTAGATGATATTAGACAAGATGCACTCCAAAGAACCATGCTAATACAGAATCAACGAAAGACATGGCATGATAAATTTATTAAGAAAAAACAGTTTAATACTAGAGATTGGGCACTACTATTCGACTGATGGTTTAAAATTTTTAAAGGAAAGTTAACTACCTGTTGGATGGGCCCTTACGAAGTAGTTACAACTTTTGACAATGGGTCAGCAAAATTTAAAACAATTGATGGCTCAGAAGTTTCCTTTGTAGTAAATGGACATAGACTCATACTTTATCACCAATCAACATCTAAACAGGATTTTATACAGACTATTTTGTAGCAGAATGAAATGGAATTAGTTGAAGGGGAAGTTATTCCTCCTCCTCCTGATCCTTGAAAAGTATTTTTGGTTATGATCATTGTATATATGTAAATATGTGCTTGCTTCTTTGAATAAATAAGAGTCACTTCTAATAGATTGTTTACAAGAGACTCTTTTTCTTTTTATTATGTCTTCATCAATAAATTGAATCATCTAACAAGTGGTTTTGAAGTTTGATCGCAAGTATTCTATCTCTATAAGCAGCTCATGGAGTATTACTTGGAAAAGGGAAGTATGTTAAAAACTCATGAGGTATCTTAACCTTTCTTGAGGTACTTTTGAAATTTGCAGCTTATAGTGAAAATTAAAAATTTACAATCCTCTGTATATCATACTTAACCAACTCTTCTATGATTCATATGGTTTTTGGTATTTTGATTTAGACATGTCTATTTCTGATTTACTCTTTTTAACAGTTGTTTGATAGACCTACTTTCATTAACATATTTTTCATATTCTCATCTTACACCTATGGATTACTAGTTCATCTTATGCTTGTTGTCAAAACTTGTCTCTCAAGTATTTTGGTGATAATTCGAGAGTAAGTGGAATTTTCGTCTGTGGGGAACATTACTTTTCTTTTTGAAGAAAAGGATTGTAACGTTAAACAACAACTTTAAGTTATTCTCTTTTGACATAATCTATGGTTATGACCATTATGAAATTACTTATAAGTTTATTTTGAAAAAAAATGAATTATGTGTTTAGCAGTACTTAACACGCTCTAGTACCAATGGGCTTCCATATATTCAATATCATTATAAAAGGAAAACCCACTAGATTATGGAACAGGCTTGCTGGAAGCGAATCAATGCTAAGTAAAAACTCAAAACATGGAAGCTCTATAAATGCAAGTAAACTTGTCGGGGTATTGAATAGGCTCGCTGGCAACGGGACTATGCTTGCATGGTACTAAGGTAAACCCATCGGGGTACTGAACAGGCCTGCTAGCAGCGGGTTAATACTTGGTAAAAGAGATCTAGTTAATGCACTACTATCCACATAGTTCGTAAAACAATGATAATATAAATATTTTTTTTTTTAGAATTTATGAATATACAAGTTACATCCAATTGTTTAACATGTCGTTTGAGAATGGTTGTAAGATGGGATTGACCCTACCCATGTAATTCAACATATACCTAGGATGTCATTATCCTAGAAATGGGACCCATAGCTGTCAATCTCACATACTCTGGGGTAAACTTAAATATTTTGTGATGACAGGATATCTTTAAAATGAGGCATAGATGACTAGTTTTTCCTATGGCATTCTTTTGGTTCAATTATTATCATTTGAGTGGTCTTTCTGAGCACTGTTATATTTTTCATGAATATACATCTCTGAATAATTTCCATTTACTAGTTAGTTTTTCGTCTTTTCTTTACAAAATGATCAACAGCATGATAGAACTCTTTATTTTTTATTTTCTGGAACGATCAATTCTTCTCTCTTCTATGGCTTGAGGACACGCCATATCTTTGGTTTGGGCGAAGATGGATTTCGACAAATTAGATTGTTTTTACTTTTCATTATTTATTATAGATCTATTTATCTCTGACAAATGATAAGTGTTTTCAGGATAATATAAGCAATGGAACTTGATTATAGCATGAAGCATATTTTCACAACAAATTCAATATGAAGAATCAAATGAGGGTCCAAATGAAATACCAAATGACGATCTGAATAAAACATTGTAATATTATAGTATTTATAATTAAAATTTGCTAACCAAATTTTGTTTTATGGAAAATAATTTTTACCTTCATGTGGATGCTTAGAAATTCTTCTTATCATTTCATTATTGATAATCCTATCTTTTTACCTAATCATGCATGTAAATTATGAAATGACTAATTCTCTTGATTATAAATGTGATTTATACTTTTCGTGTCATATGTTCAACCTGTCCAAAGTTTTACTTTGGACTTTGTTGAATTAATTTATAAAAAAAAACTTATGAATTTACTTACTTATGTATATGCCCATTGCTGGCTCATGTCTCAAAATTCACCATGACAGAGTGATCTGTTATCTTTCTTTTTGCTCAGTGGGACCTGGCATTTATTCGGTTTGGGGGAATGTTGATCCTAGATTTGTTATCATTTTTGGCAATTAAATTACTCATTTAAACATATGTTTTATTATATTTTTGTATATTTTATGTCACATAGATCACTAATCAGCTCAGGTATGTATGAATTTAAGGTTTATATAAAATCCATTTATTATTATCATTTTATGATTTTATTAATTAAAATTGACATTATTGATGCACATTTGATATACTAATTGATTTATATATTTGTTTGCATATTATATAATCTTTTTGGGACAAATTAATAACAAGTACGCATTCAGCTTGCCATGCGCACAGCATGTCCAGCTCGTCATCCAGCTCACTGCGCGAAACTCATTGGTAGTTTTTCGGATGTTAAAATGTGTTGATGTAGATTTCAGTCCTAAAGCGCACCAGCAAATAGACACCTCGTTCGCCCTAGATCTGTGCCCAGCATATCCAGCTCATGGTCCAGCTCGTTGTTCAACTTTCCATCCAGATCGTTAACCAGACTGCACACTGTTGAGAATTGATTTCAGGCATTAATATGTGAAACATCTTGCAAAAAACCTGCTGTCCACGCATCTGGGTAATGGATCTTGTGTTCTAGATAATCCTCCAGCTTGCAGTATCCTTTGTCAACACCTCATTAACATACCACACATTGGGTTGTTGTATTATCCCACGTTCTAGAAAAATCATCGTGCGTTCTCCTCTGTTCGCCATCAGTTCACCTGATGTGCTAAGGAAGGAGTCATGCGCCACCTATGAGAACTAACCATGTTGAACAAGGAGCCTGTGCGTACCCTGTCCAATGAAGAGAACCATACTTGCATTGAATAAAGGAAGATCCTATGCGTTGGCATTCAATCAATTAAACGCCTTATAAGTCTACTAGATTTAGAGAGCATTTGACCACTAAAGGGTTGAGTTTCTCATCTCTGTAAATAATTATATATATCAGCCACTATGTGAGAGCTCAGTTAGCTAGAGAGTCAGAGAGTTAGGAGATACTTCATACTTTATCAGTTTGTTCTTAAGCACATTGTATTTATGTTCTATCATTTGAATAAACTCTGTATTCTTTGATGTTGAAGATTGCATTTGAGTAGAAGTTAGCCAGGCACCACCCCTGATTGTTGAGAGGGCCCCTCATCAACCAGAGGTTTCTTTCCTTCTTCTTTTTTTCTTTCTGTTGTAGTTAGTTTTGTTTCTGTTGTAGTTAGTTTTGTTTCTGGTTAGTTATATTATCTCATTTTTTTTTCTGTAATGCATTTTATTTCCATAATTAAATAATTAAAGTGCACGCATAGTTTGATTTTGAATTTACTTTCAATCCTTTCATTTCTAGTTTACTGTTCAGTTTATTTATGAGAAAATGGAATAGATTGCCTTTAAATTCAGTTTTGTTTATTTCCTTTATGTTATAAGTTATCATTTTATGCAATTTAAACTTCAGTTTATTTATTAACATGCAATGGTTTCTTTATGTTTATGAATTTGTTTAAGTTCATGTCATTGTTAAATTTTATTAATAAGTAGGTTTACTTATTTTCTTTATGCATTAGATCTGCATCTGCATGAATTCACCTAAAGATTAGATCATTTAGGTTATTTTTTATTATTTAAACTATGCATACTGTCATTTGGACAGCCTGATTAAACTGTCATTGAACCACCCCTTTCAGACCTACTGTTCAATCTGTCATTCAGCCCTTAGTTTTGTTTTTAGTGTTTTTAATGTGTTTTGAGATTGTTTTCAGTTCTGTTTCCTTAATGTTTGAAGTATGGTTTAACTGAGATAGTTAGATAACAGTTTTATTTGAACATTGAAGTTAAGGTTGGAGTTTTTTAGGTTATTTATTAAATTTTTATCATTTTCTTTACTTCTTTTCACCTTGAATATTTGTTAAGTTGTGTTATGTTTTGTTTCTTGAATTTGTTTCTGATTTATTTTTACCGATTTACTATTTTGTGTTTATGCCTTTGGATTGATTTATCCTTTGCATGAAAATTTAGTGTTATATGTGTTATCCTTAGTATGTTTTTAGGTTGTTCCTTTTTCATTGTGTGATTATTGAAAGAGACTTGGAGGACAGAATTCAAAAACATTCCTATTAAGTTTTTTACTTGTTTCTTTCTATTTAATTTTCTTTATTAAGTTTTCTACTTGCTTATTAATTAGGTTTTCCTTGCCTCTTAGTTTCCTATTTTGAGAATATTAGTTGTTCATAGTATCATTTTCAGTTTAAAGTTACTTATAGAATAAATTATCAATTATTTAGTTCAATATCTTGTCTCGTTTTAATTAACTTAATAGTTGAATTCTTAGGAGTTTGACTCGGTTTTTCATTTTGAAATATCTTTCGATCTTTTGTTTGTTAAAATATTTCCACGATGACATAGGAACCCCTCTACCTTCGCATATATTTTGTGTCAACTCTAATCCTACCAACTTCGATCGATAATTAAAGATTAGGTGAATTAATTTAGACATTATAACACCCAACAAAACCATGTGCAAGGCCCTCCTAAAACCATGCATTCTTTAGGAGGCCTTGCACATGGTCTTAAAACCATTGGCAAGGCTCTCCTAAACCATGTACAATAAAACCATGGGTTGTTTAGGAGGCCTTATACATGATTTTAAAACCATTTTCAAGGCCCTCCTAAGCCATGTACAATAAAACCATGGGTTGTTTAGGAGGCCTTGCACATGGTTTTAAAACCATGCGCAAGGACAACATTTTTTTGCGGATAATTCAATTTATTATTTTTATTATTTTGTTAGGTAGGAACATTACAACATCTCCACCATATTGTCTTGTCTTTTTTATCAGCATTTTTTTTCTCGGAGAATTAAATTTTTAATTTTTTATTGTTTTGTAAAGAAATAACATTACAACATCTCCCTCATATTAGGTTGTTTTTGTGGCCGACATTTATTTTGATGGATAATTAAAATTTTTATTTTTTATTATATTATTAGTAACAAACATTACAATATCTCCCTCATGACAAATGTTACAAGATCTCCCTTGAAATGGGTTGTAGAGGACCTCTCGGTGCAATAAAATCATTGCACATTCAAATACAAAGATGGTACTTATCTTTAAACAAATAAGATCAAAGAAACAAGTTGTGTAAGAATTTTCCACCCAACCGTAGGAAATTTTTCTAGCATATACTCTTTTTACTGAGATACCATCCCGAAGATAGGCTATGAATCCACTAAGGAAAAAGGAAAACCTACAAGTTTTTCTCTCTTCTTGCAACCCATTTGGCACTCAATTATTATCCAAATTATCATTCATATCTCTACATAGATCTCACTCAGCCATCACAGTACTCATGACACTCTTTCCAACTGCCACACACAACACAAGAAAGGTTTTCCCTTTCACTAACCATAGTTCCCTCAATAAATCCAGCCCTTATAGTGCAATAAGAGTCCAATATGTTGTATGATGTTCAAGAACATCTGTAGAATTCATTCATGGATTCTCAAGCATTCCAAAGTAGAAAAACTCAATGGGAACGAGTTCCTAGATTTACAAACCTATATGATCACCTAGAACCATATAATTTATATCAAATCTATGACTATTTTTCCAAATCCAAATTTTTTATTTTGCAGAAACTAGGAATTGGTAATGAACAACAAAATGATAATTTTGTGTAGGGTTGAAATCTGCTGGTAAAATTCTACATAATGAATCATGGTTAATAGACTCCAAAAAGGTGAAAGAATGGTGGAAAATACAACATACATGACTTCTAAACATGTAAGAGATGAATCTTACAACAGTAATAGAATTGTATTCATCTCATGCTTCCATAACTATATGAGAAGAATTTCCACACCAACCTCACACATGCATTGATTGATTGGGAAAAAAATTATAAAGGAAGTAATTGGTTCATTTGTTGGAAATGGTAGCCAACGGATTATAAAATTGATACTTGGAAATAGAGGATTTAATATCCCATAGTGCCCCTTTCATATTCCCCTATAGTGCTCTTTACACAACCATCTTGGGACATTTTATTATTTCCCAACATAATATTTACATACCATTCAAATTGGCATGATAATCCAACCACATGATAGTCCATATATAAATATTTACATTATACATGCCTAGTCATTCACCATTTGCACCTCAGCCTTGAGCTCTGCACTAGGAATCCATACTATCATATTTACATTATTTATAGGATTTGATTCAATAGATTACTAGGGTCAAATGGGGGATATTACAAATGTTGGCTATCATGGGCAGACCCGGGTTTACTATGTTTAACCAACAACACCCCTAGCTCACTGGCCCTTTTGGTGACAGACCACGAAGCGGCCTGAAGTCTCACCCGAAGTGATTCTAATGGGTTGGCCAAGGACTCAAGTGTCTTGGACCATGTTCTGTGGCATCCTACTTGTGACTTGCAGCTCTGCTAGTCGTGAGGCCTCTTTCTCTGCGCGTCGCACGACCCTTCTACTCACGTCGTGCGATCTCCTCATCTCGCACCTCTTCTGACCGCAAGATCTCTTTCCTCCTGTTGCGCGGTCCCTTTCCGCATCGCACAACTTCCACTGACTCATGATGACCCCAACCTTATCGCCTCACCGTGCACCAGGTGACACATAACTTCCTCTCCAACTCTAAGCCCTTAACCTATGGTATCGCGCACCGCAGCTCCTCTGCCGGTGCAGTATCGCCTCCCTGTGATATCCTACCCCCGCGGCTCAGTGCACTTAGCTTTGTACGTGTCAACTTGTAAGACTCAACATACCAGACTATTTAACACTGCAACTAGTGACTGTTACAAGCAAAGCATAAATGAACCCGCATACAACATGCCAAAGACTTCAACTTATGTTCATCCTTCTATATTGCTGTGAACGAAACAATGCATACATCCATTCAACTATAAATAGGGCTCATATAATAACTAACAGATGCAACAAATAAATACAACACATGAATCAATCGCACAACACACGGTTTTAACGTGGTTCACCTCCAGGATGGAAGTTACGTCCACAGAACTGTGTTTCTATTATAGCTCAGGGGAAGGTAAACACAGTTCTGCTGCACCGCATATGCAGTGTGATATATTCTCTCTTAGATCTCTTTTCTATCTCTATATTGTCTCTCTTACAATATACTCTTCCCTCTCTGTCGATCCCTGCGGATCGTTACATGCATGCTCTATGAGCTAGCTACTGGTTACAATAAGATACTACAACTAATAATAGAACCAGAGCTCAACTCTATTACAATACAAGGTAACTATGAGCTAACAGAATCAATGTCTAACTAGCTAGCTGGATGGCTTAAAACGCTCAAAATTCCAACCTTTTTACAATACAAAATACATCCCTTTATAGGCAGCCCAAAGGTCTCGCCATTACAAAACTGTGGGCCTGTCCCAACAGTAACCCAAACCCTAACTAGTGACAGTCGATGTATCTGTACTTTTAGGTAGCCACTATCCGTCACACCACAGCTCTCTGCAGTCTTCCATGCTTCCCGGCGCTGACCATGGGTACTATGCACCGCTTCCCTTCACCACAGCTTCCTACAGTATTCCATGCTTCCCAGCGCTGACCATGGGTACTGGAGCTGCTTCCCTTTTTCTGTCCTTCATCTTCAATACCTCAACCTCATTGCTCCTTTTCCTTTATGAGGGTAGCTGAGCCCTCCTATATTCCACCACTGCCTTCAATGCAGTGGGTGAGCTCTCTCTTCTCAGCCGCTCAGGTACCATCGTCTTCCTTGACTTCTCTGTCTTCTACATCATGGTTTTCGGCTCTGATCTGTAGCTAGAAACATGCTACAGTGTCATATCTCTGCCTCTTATATCTCTGCCAAAACTATCTATCCGTCAAAATAGTAGCTTCTTCTGTAGCTACGGGACCCTACCCCAACAGTCCCCTAACACTTACTTGTGGCTCGCCCCCGAGCCACTACTAGCGGGCTTCTCCTGCTGTAGCTTCTCCTTGGATTCCTGCGAAGTCCGTTGCAACTTGTTGCGAAGTCCTGGGACTTCCTTCTGCATCACTTCGACACGTTCTCGTGCCGAGTCAAGCAAAGCTTGACTAATACTGGCGTCTTTTGTTAACTCAGTTCGTAGGTTTCTCTTACCTTTCCTTATTGTTATGCTTGCAGTCTTGCCACTGCAAGACCTGCTGTCGATGTGCCTACCATAAGGATTCAAATCCCTGGTATCACGAGAACTCCTCTCTATCTGGGTTAGAGCTCGTGCTATAAGGAAGATATAAATCTGTATCTTCCAGGCTTCTCAAAACATGCCGCCCAGCCTGGATCCCTCTATGTGAAAGAGATACAAACCATGAATTCCATTCCGAGAACAAGCCTTTGTCTGCATGCTAGAATTCTACCATTTGCTGGGTTTGCTGTCCTCTTCCACTTTCCTTCTTAGCAAGTCACTCCAGGTATTCATGCTACCTCTAATCGCTAGATTTTCGATTCTTTTCCTCAGCAATCTCTTGTTCTTCTCTTAGCTGATCAGATAGGTCGGCTTCCTTCTCCCATTGTCGTCTTTTCTTCATTTTTACATTCTTCCTCACGGGAGATTTCTTCTCATCATTCTTCTGCTCTGCTTTCTTATCTTCAGTGATCGGCTCATCTTTCTTCTTCTCCTTAGCAGATATTTTGATGACATCTTCTACATCCTGCACTTGATTCCTCATCCTTGGAAATTGTCTTAGCTGTGATATTCCTAATTTCACAACCCTGGGCGGCGTCGTCATAGCGGACATACGGCCACCCGGGTCGAAATGTCTCAGCATGTCTTCTAAAGGTTCCTCCTCGAGCAGAACCCACTCGACGTAAAACACTGGACGTGCAATGGCTTCAAACTCTGGGAATCACAGCACTCTGTAACGAGGTGAACTTTGCACAGGAAACTCTTAGTAGCTTACTCTATAGCTCTCGAGTTTTTGCAAGTGTAACCCTCTCGAATGAACAATTTCTTCTTTATTCCGAAGGCAACAATCCCAGACGCAATGGTCATCTATACTGAACCCATCGTTCGTAATGATTACATGGACGAGACCACACCCATCATCCGATCCTCAATAAATGCTGAAATCCGATCATATTTCCCTCGAAACATGTGTGTACAGGCGCCGGTCTCGTCAAATATTTTCCAAATATGGAAACTTAATCATGCTGCTGCCAAATCTACAGTAAGGTATACCGGTCATTTCCTCACTAACTGCCTGTCAGAAGGTGACTTGACTGGCCCTCTGTCGGTTTCAAAACTGGATACGTGGAACGAGGAAACATCACATTGATGCGCTAAAACACCACATCACCTGCGCAAACAAACAAGCGTTTTTTTTTGTTTTTGTTTTTGTTTTAGAGAAACGCAAACCACTTATGACTTGCACAAAATGAATCGACCTTATGCGATTCCTCATACTTATAATACCTACCGGTGTAGACTCGTTCCTGGTGTGATGCCTCCTTTCAACTACACTGGACATCTGCACCACCATAAACTGGCTAAGCTAGGGCTGAGAGGTGGGGTGGCTATCACTATAGAGATTAATCCTACTGCCATTAATCAATGTGGGAAGAAGCTCCCCATTCAGCTGGCTGAGCTGAAGGGCACCTCCCTCTGTAACTTGCTGTATCTGATATGGCCCCAGCCAATGCGTCTTGAACTTCCCTGGAAACTTAATGAATTTAATGTCATAGGGGAGTACTAGGTATCCGATCTGGAAAGTCTTACTCTTAATGTGTCTATCATGCCAAGATTTTTATCGTGCCTTCTACACTTTCTGATGGAATCCGGCGATGAATCTGTCTTCCTCTAAGGAAACCAGCTGTGCTAGCCTTTCCTCCACTGTGTTTGTAGCAATCATCTCGGTAATCTGAGCGATTCTTAAACTGGGAAGAATATACTCCATAGGCATAACAACCTCCTGTCCATACACCAAGCTGAAAGGTGTGTGTCCTATAAGTTTCTTGCATGTGGTCCTATACGCCCATAATACAGTGTTAACTCTGAGGTCCCAATCATTCCTTTGGCTATTGCAGATCTTAGTAAGAGCGTTTTCTAAAATCTTATTAAAGGCCTCCACCATACCGTTAGCCTGTGGTTGGTAGGGAGTGCTCTTATGGTGCTGAATCTGGAATTCTTCTGTCAAGGCCTCAATGGTGCGGTTCAAGAAATGTGTGCCTTGGTCGCTCATCAAAATTACGAGGCAGCCAAATCTACTCATGATGTTCTCAAAAAGGAACTGTGCGGCTGTAGCAGCATCACAATTTCTTACTGCTTTGGCCTCTGCCCATCTAGTGAGGTACTCTGTTCCAGTGATAATATATCTCATGCCAGTGCACTTTCCTGGTGGGTTGATAGGACCCACAAAGTCTATAGCCCACTTGTCAAATGCGCGCAGCGTAACCTGTGGTTGCAGCAGCATTTCATCGCGTCGCGAGGGTTTTCCTACCCTCTGGCAGATATCACAGCATCTGCAAAAGTCCTTGGTGTCCTTATGCAACGTAGGCCACCATAATCCTGCATCTAGGATTTTCTGCACAGTCGGCTTTCGTGCGAAATGACCTCCTGCGGTTCCTGAATGTGCCTCTCTGATAATAGCGTCTTTTTCATGCGGCATCACACATCTGCGCAACACTTCATCCAGTCCTAACTTGTATAGGTGTTAACACCCAAAAAGGGTTCACTACCTCATCTACCCCATTACATGGCTCATTTATCCATTTTCCTACCATATTTCCATCAAAAACCCATAAAACCATCTAAAAAGCCTCCAAAAGGCCATAAAACCCTCTTTTTCTCCAAAAATATCCAAAATTCCTCCAAAAAAGCAAAAATATCCAAAAAGGAAGAAAAAATATAAAATAATGAGGAAAAGGAGGAAAAAACCCTAAAAAACTGAAACCCTAACCCTAAACCTACACTCCACCACTATAAATAAGTGATGGAGACCCCTTATTCCAAATCCACAATCACAAGTATCCTGCCTCTGCCAAAATTGCTCTTTAAACCCTAGCTCACCCTTGAGCTACTTTCACCGTGAGAGCCCCTTTTGGCCCATTTCCACCATTGGAGAAAGAGAAGGAGCAGCTGGAGCTCGGAGCAACCTCTCGGATCAGCACAACGGGCTTCACCAACCTCCACATTGGAGGTCAGATCAATAAAAAATCATTCTTTACTTTTTGTTGTTTTGCTTCATGAACATGTTTAGATTAATTTTTATTACTGTTTAGCATCTTTTATTTCACATATTATTGAACTGCTACTAAGGAATCCATTCTCCTTAGTAGGTGCTCATTCGCACAAGCTAGGGGTAAAACCCTAGCTACAATAGGTGTACTGCGATCAGGGTGAAATCTGCTGCTTTAACAACCAACTGCTTCTTTTGCTACTTAGTGAACTCATCAAGCGCTAATCCTGTAGTGAGAAAGTGAATAATATCAGCATAGTAGTCGTCTGCGATCTGGATAGAAAACAAATGCACATCTAGCAAATTGTCCTCTAGGTTACTTGGCTCCTCTCCTGAGTCTATCCGCGACAGATGATCAGGTCCGGCATTCAATCTTCCTGGTTTAACAATGATTTCAAAATCATACTCCTGAAAGAGGAGTAACCATCTGCAGATTCTCCCCCCTAACACTGGCTTATTGACCATATACTTCAATGCAGAATGGTCAGTAAACATTTTGAATGAGGCACCCAATAGGTAGTTCCTGAACTTCTGCAGCGCATACACCATAGCTAAGCCTTCTCTTTCTATCGTGGTGTAGTTCTTTTCTGCCGTCGATAGGTTCGTACTGGAGTATGCGATAGGATGATCAATATCCCCTTCTCCTGGTTGCGTTAAGACAACCCCTAGTACGATGCCAGATGCATCCACATGTACATGAAATGGCTTAATCCAGTCTGGAAATACTAGGATGGGCGCTGTACCCATTTTTTCTTTAAGTGTGTCTAGACTCTGCTGACATTCCTCATTCCATAGGAATTTTACATCTTTATTTAGCAATTTCTCCATTGGTGCTGTAATCTTTGCGTAGCCCTTGATGAACTTTCTGTAATAACCGGTATGACCAACTACTGTCCTCAGTTGCTTAACTGAGTTGGGTGATGGAATATTTACAATAATGGCAATCTTTGTGGGATCTACCATCAAGCCTTGTCTGCACACAATGTGACCCAAAAAAATACCAAATGGTGCACAAAATATACATTTCTTCAAGTTTAGAGAAATCTGGTACTGCCTACATTTCTCTAACATCAGTCTTAGATCTCCTATGTGCTTGTCAATTAGTCCAAACACAGTCCAATCATCAAAATATAATTCTAGGAACTTATTCATGTATTCTTTAAATACAACAACTACTACTCTAGAAAATATAGCTGGTGCATTCTTAAGACCAAAGGGCATTACCGTATACTGGAACGAGCCCCATTCTGTTGCAAAGGTGGTCTTGGATCGATATTCTGGATGTATTCTGATCTGATGATAGCCTGAAAAGCCATCAGTGAAGGAGTAGACCTCCTGTCTTCCCACATTGTCTAATACCTCATCAGTGAACGGTGTCGAAAATGGATCGTGGAGTGATGCATCGTTGAGCTTGCGTAGATCAACACAGATCCTGATGTCTCCTTTGGTTTTTATCTCTTGTACAACCATGGGGCTAACCCATTCGCTTTCTTCTACCGGCTCAATGATGCCTGCTGCTAGCATCTTATCGATCTCATCTTTTACTTTTTCTTTGTAGCGTGGATTTAATTTATATGGACGTTGTTTCACTGGTCTAGCATCCTCCTTCAATGGTATCCTCATGACTCCCAGGTCTCCGACTATTCCCTTCATCTCTGTAAACTTGGTGGGAAATAGGTCCTGATAGTCATGTAACGAGTCTGCAATCTGTCCGACTGTTTCATCGTTCCAATAGTCTCCAATAGAGGCAAACTTAGGTTCTGTGTCTGTACCAATATTGATTTTTTTTATCTTGATGGGACTTGTAATTGCTGGAGTTTCTAACTATGGTCCCTCAACATCGCGAGTGCCTTTCGACTTCGGGATGTTGGTGTCGCGAGGATCCTCATCCTCCGCCTCTGGTTCAGATGCAAAATTATAACACTCTAACGCCTCTTTTAGCTGGATAGCCCACTCAGGTTGAGCTGACACTGATATGGTACAATCCTCAAATATCTTACTCTTTATTACTTGTAGGGCCTGATCAACACTTGGATACTCAGATTCAAAAGTGAAGGTGAGTAGGAAGTTGTCTATCATAAGTGGCCATGTTGTTGTTCCTTTGCGTAGTTCAGTCTCTGTGTACCAGTTCCTTGGAACTGTATCCAAAGTATGAATGAATTGGTGAACCCATTCATCCTCGGGAATGTCCAACCAATTATGTTCACATGTCTGAATGTGTGATCTGGGATCACTCTCTCCTGTGTATTTATGCTGGACATACTCTCCGTCAACAGAAAATATGATCACCATCAATTTCTTATTATCATCCCATGATGCGATGTTCTCTTTATGTGCATACCACCATCTTGCAGGTGTGGCTCATACTGCAAGGTTCATAGCTGCGGTCCTTTGCTCGTGAGGGATTTGTTGTTCAAATTGCTCAAGAAAGTACTGGATATCTGTTAGACCATGAAAGAATAGAATCTCATTGATCTCTGCGCCAATCCATCGCAGTGAATTAGTCAAGTATGCGCATTTGCATGCTGAGACTTTGTGAAGTATGTTCTGCCAGTTCTATAGACCAACATCTGAATCTGATGCACATGACCTGTCGCATTGCCAACTAATATTCCCTTCTGTGGTTGGATTGATGTAGTTTCTCTGGTTCATGGTCATCTGATAGAGACTCTCCATGTTACGTGCCTCCTCCTCTTCTCGGATAGGTTCAATATATCTAGGACCTTGAAAAGGATCCAACGGTGCGATGACCCAGATCTGCGCGTCCTCAAAGGTCATTTGTCTTCTCTTTAGGTCGATAACAGCCATGTTACCGATCACCCAATCAATTCCTAGCAATGCTGGATAAGGTCTACTATCGCCAATGATTTCTATAAATTCAAAGTCCGCAAAGCTGCGAACTCCGTCAATGTCAACTAGCACCTGCGGTAACCGACCCAGAGGTGATACATGCTGCTGATTAGCTAATCTCAGATGGATAGGCAATCTGATTAACTTGGGGCTACCCATATGTTCCCATGTCTGCTTAGTCAGAACATTCACGTCTGATCCTATATCTAGGATCACCTCATCCATTTCAAAATCTCCAACCTACGCTGTGAGTCGCATCTCTCTTCATGTTCTTGTATGTCCTGTAATATTATGAACAACACACTATGTACTGCTCACGGAAGAGGATGGCTGAGACTGATCTATAATGCGCTGAAGTTCTGTGATAGCTTGCTCATTTCTTACAAGTTTTAGACAACTCCGCAGGAAGGAATGTACACTTCCTGTCATCTCATCCTCATCACATCTTCCCGATGTGGTAGCCTACGATGTCTATACAAGGATATCGCCACAAAGTGCTTGCTGTGGTATGCCCCTAGACGGCGGTACCTATGATCCTGATTGCGTAGGTTCATCAAATAAAGCCTTAGCTTCCTGAAATGTCTATTTGTTCTTCTACAGGTCGAGTGGTGTTGCTTTATTAGGAGCTCTACGCACCCACTCCTGGCCTGTGTTATTTTACGTCTCCTGCGATGTCCCACTGGTAGAAACACCGCTACGAGTCACAATATTGACTCTTGGTTTTGGCTCTTCCTGCTCAGCAGCAATAAACTGAATGTCCTGGTGTGCTACCGGCTTAGGTTCTCTGATCTTAGCTATCAAGGTAGGACACTCCTCTATAGTATGATCATAAGATTTGCATTAGTTACAAGTGGTAGTGGGGCTCTGACAGTCCCTAGCATAGTGTCCTACAACTCCGCAGTTGTAACAAGTAACTGGTCTGTGACCATGGCCAAAACCTTCTCCTCTGCCGAAGCCTTCTCCTCGTGCAAAGCCTCCTCCATGGCCTCGTCCTCTGAATCCTCCTCCACGGCCACCATAAGCTGGATCATGCTGTGGTCCTACTGCTGGACCCTGTGTCTTTGACTAGATTCTGTACAAGTCTTGCTTTGATCCAACCATGAGATCATAAGCTCTGCAGTCATGTTCATCATGGCCTACAAACTTGCAGAAGACGCAGTATAAGTTCTTAGGTGTTTGCACGTACTTCTGAAGTAGAGGGCACTGGTGAGGTAGATGTCCTCGTGTTTTTCATATTTCACACCATGGCTTGTGGGTCTGTGGTAAGGGTTTTGGAGCCCCTGTTGCTATATATTGTACAAAGACCGGACAATTGTCTTTACTATGGCCTTGTGTTTTACATTTTACACACCATATGTCTTGCGCAACCTCTTTCCCTTTCTTAAGTTCATGCAACTGTAATGTGAGATTAGCCAACTGGTTTTGTAAAGTTACCATGCCTGTACTACTCTCAGCTAGAGGTGAAGCCTCTAGTTTCATCGCCATCTCCAACGCGTCATCCTTCATCTGGAGTTTCTGCTACATTAACGGCAGTCTAATGTGAGGGAGCAATGCTGCAATAAACCATTCCTTATGCTGCTCTGGCGCGAACTCGAAACTGACTTGGTCGATAAGGGCTTTGAATTTCTGATCAAAGTCCCACACCGACTCTGTAGGTAACTGCTTGATGTCTTTGAGTTCTGTAATACACTGTGACTCAAACTTAGGTTTCTTAAACTCTTTAATCATGGTGGTCTTGACCTGGAAAAGTGTCCTGGGTATTGTGGTATACTTTATATACCATTTTAAGGCTCGATCTCTTAGTGTGGTGACCAACTATACAAGTTTAAGGTTATCGTCATTGATTTCTTTAATGGTCCACATGGCTTCACATAGAAACCAATGCTGCTCTGGGTCTTCTGCCCCTATTCCCTTAAATATAGGTAGCTTCATATCATCCCCCATTCTATTTCTACGTGGTGGATGTTGATTTACTATGTTACTACCACTCGGCGGTGTAGGTGGAGGTGATGTAGCGGTGGTAGGTACTATCTGTGAGCTACTGGATGGAGTTCCTACGGGATTGTTCTGAGTCCCGGTCTATTTCTGTGGGGTGTAAGGGTGGTAAGGGATACCCCCCTCTGTTCCTTCTGTGGTACTATGACTCTGCTATCTAGTACTATTTGAACTGTCTTCAAAGATTGGAGATTTGAAATCTACTTTATACTTCTTTCCACTACGTGTTCTTCCAATGTCATCAGAATCACTTTCAAACTCTTGTGACATTACTATTTCTACTTATTCATCTGAAACTAGATCCATTGTTCCTTTTTCATGTAATAGCATCTTAATGGACAAGTTTAAAGATCTTAGGTACTTACCACGATATCCTTTGAAGAAGTAACGCTCAGCCTCGCTGAAGCTTTTCCTTTGGTCAACTGCAAACTCTGTGACGAAGCCTTCTAGCACACTCGCAAGCCAGAAGTCTACTACCCTCGTGATAGGGTTATCAAGGTTCTTCATGGTATGAATCAACTTCGGTGTCCAGACAATGTCTCTTTTCTTTTTGAATATGCTTGTATCAATTAACTTTGATAACCATTCGTAAATCTCATTCCCAAAGGTCGCAAAAAATATTGCATGGATGTCTGTAATGATATGTTTTTGTAACCAGGCCTCTGTGTTCAGCTTAGGACTCCTATTCTCTCTTTCAACAAACTCTTTCTAGTTAGACCAAACCCACTCGTTGAGTTCGTCTCTAGTAGGACGCCACCAGAACATCAGTGCTCTGTTTGTTCAAAATCGGCAATGGAACCATTTGTTGGCTATCATGGGCAGACCCGGGTTTACTGTGTTTAACCAAAAACAACCCTAGATCACTGGCCCTTTCGGCGACAGACCGCGAAGTGGCCTGAAGTCTCACCCGAAGTGATTCTAATGGGTTGGCCAAGGACTCAAGCATCTTGGACCAGGTTCTGTGGCATCCTACTTGTGACTCGCAGCTCTGCTAGCTGTGAGGCCTCTTTCTCTGCGCATCGCGTGACCCTTCTGCTCGTGTCGCATGATCTCCTCATTAGAGGAATTTTGGGGTCTAAAATGGGCCTCCTAAGGAAAATAATAAAATAATAGTTAAAATAATAAAATAATAGTTAAAATAATAAAATAATATTGATTAATTTTGGAGGAAGAAAGAAAAAAACTACTTTTTGTGTTCGTATTTTCGACATATCTTTCTGTTTTTTTACTCAAATTTCGATCGGGAGAGCTCGTTGGATGCGGAATTTGATTCCATATCCAACGATTACCTACACCGCATACTTTTGACGGACCCCGCTACCCCAAAAACAAGAAATACCTGAAAAAATGTGATGATGATGTCATCATCACATTTTTTCAGGTATTTCTTATTTTTGGGGTAGCGGGGTCCATCAAAAGTATGTGGTGTGGGTACTCGTTGGATGCGGAATCCAATTCCACATCCAACGAGCTCTCCCGATCGAAATTTGAGTAAAAACACAATGAGATAAGTCGAAAATACGAACAAAAAAAGTAGCTTTTGTTAATGACAAATATGTCAATTCAACCATTATGGTTGACTTATTTTATTGAAATTCTATTGGTTCTTGAATTCCAACAAACAAAAACTTATTTTGGCACGCTTTCTTATAAGGCCCATTTTAGACCCCAAATTTCCTCTAATGTGTCTCGCACCTCTTCTGACCGCAAGATCTCTTTCCTCCCGTTGCGCGGTCCCTTTCCGTGTCACGCAACTTCCAATGACTCGCGATGACCCCAGCCTTATTTCCTCGCCATGCACCAGGAGACACGTAACTTCCTCTCCAATGCTAAGCCCTTAACCTACGGTATCGCGCACCGCAGCTCCTCTGCCGGTGCGGTATCGCCTCCCTGTGATATCCTACCCCCGCGGCTCAATGCACTTAGCGTTGTACGTGTCGACTTGCAAGACTCAACATACCATACTGTTTAACACTGCAACTAGTGACTGTTACAAGCAAAGCATAAATGAACCCGCATACAACATGCCAAAGACTTCAACTTATGTTCATCCTTCTATATTGTTGTGAACGAAACAACGCATACATACATTCAACTATAAATAAGGCTGATATAATAACTAACAGATGCAACAAATAAATACAACACATGAATCAATTGCACAACACACGGTTTTAACGTGGTTCACCTCCAGGATGGAAGTTACGTCCACAGAACTGTGTTCCTATTATAGCTCAGGGGAAGGTAAACACAGTTCTGTTGCACTGCATATGCAGCATGAGATATTCTCTCTTAGATCTCTTTTCTATCTCTATATTGTCTTTCTTACAATATACTCTTCCCTCTCTGTCGATCCCTGTGGATTGTTACATGCATGCTCTATGAGCCAGCTACTGGTTACAATAAGATACTACAGATAATAATAGAACCAGAGCTCAACTCTATTACAATACAAGGTAACTGTGAGCTAACAGACTCAATGGCTAACTAGCTAGCTGGATGACTTAAAATGCTCAAAATGCCAACCTTTTTACAATACAAAAACATCCCTTTATAGGCGGCCTGAAGGTCTCGCCATTACAACATTGTGGGCCTATCCCAACAGTAACCCAAACCCTAACTAGTGATAGTCGGCGTATCTGTACTTTGAGGTAGCCGCTATCTGTCACACCATAGCTCTCTGTAGTCTTCCATGCTTCCCGACGCTAACCATGGGTACTATGCACCGCTTCCTTTCACCATAGCTTCCTGCAGTCTTCCATGCTTCCCAGCGCTGACCATGGGTACTAGCACTGCTTCCCTTTTTCTGTCCTTCGTCTTCAATACCTCGGCCTCGTTGCTCCTTTTCCTTTATGAGGGTAGCTGAGCCCTCCTGTCTTCCGCTGCTGCCTTCAATGCAGTGGGTGAGCTCTCTCTTCTCAGCCGCTCAGGTACCATCGTCTTCCTTGACTTCTCTGTATTCTACGTCATGGTTTATGGCTCTGATCTATAGCTAGAAACCTGCTACAGTGTCATAGCTCTGCCTCTTATATCTCCACCAAAACTGTCTATCCATCAAAATAGCAGCTTCTTCTGTAGCTGCGGGACCCTACTCCAACAACAAAGTATGTACAATCCCTAAAACTAACCTTGACAACTATCTAGCTATGTTAAATACTAGGTCGTTAAGAGGATAATGGGTTCCATTCTAATGGTGTTTTTTTATTAATGTTCCATAACTGATAAATACTAAGAGAGTGGATATTAGAGAAAAGTATAGGAAGTAGAAGATCTTATATTAGTCATGTAGGCCACAATGGTTAAGGAATACCTAACCACAAGTGAGTACTGCTTTCTTTGTATTTCCATTACATATTGGAGAAGAAAAGAGCAAGGAATAGTCCTCACTTGTGGTTGGGTTTTCCCCTACAATGGGTTTTCCTAGGGTATATATTGTGTTATTCATGTGGATATGTTGTTTTGATCTAGTTATTTCCTTTCAATTCCCATTTATTTATCATTATGTGGAATTAGGCTATGATAATGAATTAGGTTGTAAGTTTTGTTGTGATGAACTATTCTAGTGGAATATCCACAAGAATGTATAGATCATTCCACTATGAATTTCCTTACATTTATATAAAATGTATAGTATGAATGAAAAGGAGATGATATGAATAAAAGTGGAAGAGAAAGGTGTTATGTACCTCCAAATGCATTTATGATGTAATCTATACATATAGTTGGACCTCAATTACATATCAAAAAATTCTTGTGAGCTTGAAAATAAATTAAAGTGGATAAACCTATGCAAGAGAAGAAATGCTAACAAATTTTTAAGGAAAGAAGCAAAAAAACAATGGCACATGAGGAAAAATTTTAGCGTGAAACTCTTGACCCCTCACTAATTTTCCATGTTTTTTTCAAAAAAATATTTGTCAATTTTCATTTTGATCTAAAATTATTCACCCAAATTTCATGCCATAATTTTTTGTTTATTCTAAACATCTCCAAAATTGTCTAGAAACAATATAAAGTATTTATAAACTTGATTTTTTTACAAAAATATCGCCAAAGAATTTACAGTTGAAAATTCACTAATTACTAAGATTTTCCAAGGTTTATACACTTTAATAAAATTATAGATCCTTAAAATTTTCCTTATGGCACATTCATAATTTGCAAATAATTTACACTAGAAATGACAACAAAATCAAGAAGAACATATACAGATTCAATCATTTTAATAGCTCAACCATTCAAAATAAAAACAAGTATTATGTAGAATCACTTAGCCATTATCCATAAAGAAATATTACAATACAATGGGTATATAAAAACATGGACCAAAAACTATCCATTACCCATAAAATAATTGTAAATCTAACAATATCCCACTTTCCATATACTTTGCATGGGGTTATAGACATACATAAAATTAGATCCTTAGCATAGTTATGCCTATTTATTACATACACCAAGAAATCTATTCTATACTCAAATTCTTCATGAATAAGTTTTCAACATTTTTTTAGGGTATTAAAAATTTCCAACAACGCCCTGTTATCTTCAACCATGTCTCTAACAAAATGATATTGCATATAGATATGCTTCATCTTAGCATGATACATAATTATTTTTACAAATATATTGTGATTTAAATATGGTAATCTATCCTTACAACCTTTTGTGAGAGGAAACGGTATGAACACAAATTCTGCAACTATACAACTTCCTTACATGCATGATTTTTTATGTGTACTCAGCTACTATAGTTGAGAATGAAACAATAGACCACCTCTTATTTATCCAATTGATTTATCCACAAAACAAATTATATTAAATCCAATTCATTTGTAGATTAAATCCAATAAGCAAGATATCTAGCTCAACCTACATCAACAAATTTGTGTACATATGCTACTATGCTTGGTCTATGTCTTCCTCCATATTACACTACATAATTTGAAGTGAAATAAAAATATTTGATATTTTTTTACAATATTCCAACTTTCCTTCCTTGTATTTGACATATATCTACTAAGAATTCCCACTACATGGAGAATTTCTTGTTTAGTATAAAACATGGCATACATTAAACTTCAAACAACACACTTACATAAGTAATTTCAAACATGTCCTAAACATCCTCTTTTATCTTGGGACATTGTTTTTCATATAATTTTAAGACAATACGGATATTATTATTGGCATGTTTAATTCCTTCAATATAAACCTTTGCAATATCATCTCACATATTTCTTATTATTCAACTAGAGTTTTTGTTGGCCCTAGGTAAATTACATAAACTTGTGTCTATAAGTTTTGAGAATTCTGGTCGAGGTGTGAATAGGGATGCGACAGAGTGGGAATGGAAATGGTCAACTCCATAATTTTGGGAAACTATTAAATGTATCCAATGAGTTAGTTAGAAAGGTTGTCCACTCATGGGTAGTGGGCCCAAGATGTAAAATTTGCCATTAGAGACTATAAAAACGTAAAGGATTTGGATTAAGGGGGTTAGAATATAAGATAGAGTCGATCCAGGTTAAGTTTTGAAGAAGTATTTAATGTTGTATATTGTAGTGAGAAGAATTAATAAGAGTCATGGAGGTAATATACTATCAGTCCACAATATGTGTGTGTGGATGTAATGTAGTGTAATTTTGGGGATATGTCTGTAGGTTGTGTGTACAAACCACAACGTTCAAGACATGACTCATTCCAAATGAAGAGCACTTTTGTGGTTTTATCCCATATGGGTTTCCATGTTAAATTTTCTGTGTCGAATGGTGTATGCTTATTCTGATGTGATGATTTACAATTTTCTATGAATGATAATATCTCTATTTTGCAAAATGAAATGAAATGTTAATGCATTAAATGTGTTGGTAAATGTGATTAAGATTGTATTATGTTGCCATATGTTGTTGTTTACATTACATGTCGATGATGATTTATCTGTCAGCATAATTGGGTAGGATGTCGATTATTGGCATGGAAAGATCCCCTTGTATTACTATGAAATCCTAGTTCCTACAACCCCTATAGGTATCTTAGGTGAGACTTCACATGCATCACAAGTGTTGACGACAGGGTTATGCTTTGTCATGCCGATACCATGGGTTTTTGTTAGTCAAGATGGAAGGTTGAACTTTGGTTAGTTGAAGCGAACCAACAATTTTTTTCATTTTCAAGGCCGGGATCGTAGTGAAGGGGACATGTTTTGGAACTCGACGAAGCTTGAGATTCAAAATAAGGTCGACCAAAAAGCTCGAAAATTTGTACAAGAATAAAGTAAAGGGTTGTGGTTGAATCCAGGGGAATGGTTAGGAAAGTATGTTTATTCAAGTATTCATGAGATTTTCTTTAGTAAATTACCTATTATATTGTAGGAATGGTTGGAAAAAAACCTAGGGGGTGGAATCCTCAACTGATCAAACAAATGGAGAGTGTTAGAAATCCTATCTCTTGGGATGTCAAATTTTGGGTTGATAGTATTTTGGAAGGATATATTACTAAGATAATTGTAGATACTATTAAGTCATATAGTGAAGCTGAGAGAATTTTTGCGAGGTCCTAGAGGTAGATATTTGAATTCCTTAAAACTATGGAATAAAATGCTAATATGTGAAAAGGGAGTCTTAAGGATGTAATCAAATGAGTAAATCATTGTGTGTGGAGGGCATGGGTAATGAGGAGAAGAAATCTTGGAAAATAAGGGTAGAGTAAGATGAGATGTTCCCATTTTGTAGTGAGACTGATAAAGAGGGTGGTCTCCTAAGGAGTGGGAGAAGATTCTGGTCGGGTAAAAGGAGAATAATTGTGATAGGGAAAGTGAATTATTGTGCGACCAAAAGAGGGGGCTACGAGTTGGTGCCATAAATAAACGAAGATTCTAGTGATGAGGAGGAGTATCATATTATTTTTGAAGATGAGGAAGAGGTGCCATATATCTACCAATACCAAGGCTATGATATACATACAACTCCATGTGCATCAACGGTGTCAGAGGTAAGACCTAAAAGTGTTTTGAAGTGCTTTATATCGAATCAGAGTAATAGTAGCAGTCAAGATAGTGGTCAAAACGTTCCTACATGTCGTCCATCTAATTCGAGTTTGTTAGTACCCAAAAATCATAGAATGGATGTGGACGACATGAAGTTTCTATATTTAATGGGAATGGGTTGTAATAACCTGAGCAACATTGTTTTTATGTGAAATTGTTTGGACAATGCAATAAGTATAGGATGAGGCCATAAAATACCTCAAATTTTCACAACCTTTAGGGGTCGTTCTCTTGATTGGTATATGAATTTTTATGTGGTTCTTATGGGGAAACCTTAGAATTGATTATATCATATTTGAACCATGTTAATAGATGAATTTAAGAAACCCAAATCTGAGTCACAGTGTGTCACAAAGTTGAAGGAGATCAAGAAGATATCAGGTGAGTTTGTCTAGGATTTCGACCAAAGATTCAAGACCTTGATGGCTAAGGTAAGCTTCAAAATTTCTGACATCCAACATAAAGAGTTCTTCATTGTTGCATTGTTAACCCATATCCCTATTTCCCTGATGCAGTAGAAGATAGTGTCACATATAGAAGCTCTCTAGTTTGCCAAGAAATTAGAAGCTTCACTAGTTGGGGAAACTAGCATATGAATGATGTGAATTCAGTCATAATTAGCTAACTTGTCATTACAAATACAAGATATCAAGAAGGGAAACTAAA
This sequence comes from Pseudotsuga menziesii, assembly GCA_001517045.1. Classification (NCBI taxonomy): domain Eukaryota; kingdom Viridiplantae; phylum Streptophyta; class Pinopsida; order Pinales; family Pinaceae; genus Pseudotsuga; species Pseudotsuga menziesii. Next base: position 336,701 of record LPNX010538079.1, on the reverse strand, counting down.
TCCATGAGGAAGTATAGTGTATGAGATGTAAAACTGAAGGCCATCATAAAGATTCATCTCTAGCCTTCCTAGATAATTACCTTGCATCAGGTGCATTGAATCCATCAAGTTCATAATGGATTCCATGCTGGAAAAAATTCCAAACAAGAGGTCATCATTCATAAGAATGTATTTATTTACAGAAGATAGTAAGTACACCTACTAGTATTTATTATAAGTTATGTCAATATGTGGTAAATGATGAAAAGGACTGCAAGGAATATTAGTTGCTATAGTAAAATACAATGGATACCTACTGAATGAATAATGATGAGCAATTGCAACCCAAACTAGCTCATGCACAATTCCCTCATCCCAGGGGCTCCTGCTTTTAGAGGCCAATGTTAGTTGTAGAACCCGATCTTCCAGATTCAGAGATGTTATTCGGTCGTTTTTGTACCCAAGGTTTACTCTACACTCGTTGGCCAAATTATATTAGATAATTTGGCCAACATTTTTGCGCACCCATGGTATTGGGTTAACCATAGTATTGTCCCATGGTATTTCCCCTATAAAAGAAAAGCATTGTAATACGACTGTGTATGGTATTGTATTGTATTGTATTGTAGCATTGTAAACAATCTTTGTGATTATGTGAGAGAAACTATGAGAGCATGAATTTGAAATGCAGCGGTATTGCTACAGGTTGTATCCCTTCATCTTTCTAGATGGTAATAAATGGATTGGAAATTTCTATGTGGATGTAGCCCATCGTTTGGGTGAACGACATTATATTTGTGTCTCTCTATAATGTGTTTAATTTGTTTTGCATCTTGTTTAATTATTTAACTGTATAACTGTTATTGCTCTGTGGTCCTGTTTTCTAACATCCAAGAGTGAGGAGGAGGTTTTGGTTGAGGGCAAGGGAAAGGCCAAATTATCTAATATAATTATGGAAAACTAGGACATTATGCTAGATACTGTAGCATTCCTACATCGACATTGTCATACAGTAAAGAGATGATTCATACTATTGAGGAGTGTCCACAACTTATTGGTAAATGGAAATCCAAAATAACTAGGAATCATAACCTTTTCCTAAATGCAAATCATAATGTTCAGAATATGTCCACTGAGCCCTGAGAACCTACCATTGTTTTTTTAACAAGGGGAGGTTTTGCGATGGGAGATGATCAAGGAGTACCATGAAAAATACAATAGTACTACCTACAGTGCAAAAGAAGGTATGGTTTGACATTTTGAAGGAAAAGAGAGTCTTGTTCGATGTGTGGAACACGTTTGTGGATAGAAACCATGCTTTGACATATGTTGATTTTTTGGCATTCGACGAAGGACCACTCATAAGCTTTAAGTGTCTCCTGATTATGATCCCAGATTAGGCTTTGAAACATCGAGATCTTCAACTCTCCAACGTAGCTCCTTCTTACACTTCGAAGGACCACTCATCGAAATTCCACCAAGATTCAACATATCACTCCCAAGGAAGTTGAAGGAAAAGGTAAGAATTCTTAAGAATTTCTTTAAGAATTGTTTAGCCCTTGTTAAGGATGAAGATGATCTGGTAGAGATATCATCTCTAATAGAAGAAACCCAAACAAGTCTATGATAGAGAAAAATGTAAAACATATACATAAAATAATGAAGATTGGTTGATACCTACGCATGAATACTAAAATAGGTGGTTATGATATGGATTTTATTATTCTTGACTTGGGGTCAAATGTTAACATATTAACAAAGAAAACATGGGAAATAATGGGGAATCCCAAGTTAGTGCGGCCTCCTATTTATATGATATTAGCTAATAAGTTGAATTTTTTTCCTATTGGTCGACTACCACAGGTTCATGTTGAGATGGAAGGGATCCAAACCCATGCATATTTTGAAGTAATAGAGATTGTCGATGATAGAAATCCTTATCCATCACTTCTAGGGACCTACTGGGATATTGAGAATTAGACCATAATAAACTTTAAGAAGCATATTTTATCAATTGAAGACTCATAAATGCGGGTATTTTCTCCAATTGATCCTTTGGAGGGCCAACGATATGTTGAACTAATGAAGGGTGAGTATCAAGAAGTGTACTTGGATAATATTTACAATATTTTGTCTATGATACATGAATACATAAATCCTATATCTGGTGGAAATTTGAGTTGACAAAATGTTAGTTCTTGTTCATTAGATTTGGGTGAAGCCTTGGAAAATTGGCAGAACCTCTTGCATGAACTGTCGATGCAGAAATGTGTGAGAATCAAGAAATATTTACGATGGGTGGGTACAGAGGTATGTGATATTCCTACATATTAAGGAATACCTAATCTAGATACATTTTTTTTATAGAATTTGATGATAAGTTACCATAACCTTAGTGATTGTTATCTCTTGATGTGTCCTTGAAGGCTACACAAGAAACATGGTGGGATGTTCATAAAAAATCCATTTCAGAGGATGGTGGAATGTTCATAAAAAATATATTTCGGAATGGCCCCAATGTCGAAGGATATTAGAAATCAGGTTTGGTGAGAATGTTTATTATGTTGGTCAAAAGTATACGTGTTAGGATTATATAATCCTCCCTTGTCCATATATAGACTATTTGATCATATTTTCTATCATAGGGAGACATTATTACTGTACTGGAGTATGGGAAACAAATATAGCGGTTAAATTCCAATTACTACATGTTCATGCATGAGTTTAGGTATCTATGAGACCATTCCCTAAATTATAGGAGCCACTCTGAGTGACACTAGAAGCCTCTATCAGTTGGTTGTGGTAGGTAGTCAGTTATGTTGAGTCAACCTTCAATTACATTCATTTAGATCACTCTCAGTTAGTCTAGCGCTAGTTTTGCATGGCTGCATGGGGAAGTGGCACATTTTTCCACCTACCTCATCAGTTTAATTATTTAAACTAGTTTAACTGATTGCCAGACTATTTTAGACATCAAGAGTTATACTAGTGGCTCCCATGCAGTTATTTAGACACTCCTAGTTAGTTTTTCAGTCAACTTGAGTTGGTCTATTCAAATCCTATCCACATGATTCAAATTCTCCTTATTGTAACAGTCTTGTATTACTGTTGAATTAATGAAGATTAATGTTGTAATTTGCTGATCAATTCTTATCATATTTGTCTCAAATTTGTCTTGTTCAGTGTACATTGTTCTTGATATTCCACCACACAATTCACCTCTCAATTTCTCTCATTTTCCTGTATATCAATGGTTCAATAATTATGCATGTTATCAGAGCATAGGTCTTAGGTTCAATTACATCGAGTTATGCCGGAGGGGGGGTGTTGGAGTATCAGTACAACCACATGGTATAACCACCGCAACTTTAGGAATATAATGATGATAGGGCCTTGTGCTTGGTTTCAAATGTTCACCAACATCTATAGGTTTTGGTGTAACAACAAACCTTACATGGTATAAGAGCCAAGGTATCAGGTTCAATTCCCCTGAGCTACACGGGAGGGGGGGGTGTTGTAATATCAATACAACCACACGGTATAACTGCCACAACTCTGGGAATATAAAAATGTGGACTAACCACCACTCTTGATAATAGGGAATTATGCTTGGTTTCATATGTTCATCAATATCTGCAGGTTTTGGTGTAACGAAAAACCTTACATGGTATCAGAGCCTTGTTCAGGATAGCAACAACTCTTGCTTAATCTCCATTATACACCAGAAGCAGTTGAGCTTCCCCATAAATCTTGGAATGATAGCCTTCCTCCCTCTAAATTATGTTCAGAGAAGTCTACCTAGGTGTGACCGAATCTAATAAAGTGTACATGTTGAGGTGGAAAGGCTTGAAACTGACATGATTATGAATTGAATTGGTTTTGGCAGTGTTATTTGCAAGTACCTACATAGATTCTTGAGAAATTGACTGTTTCAGTACACAAAAAGATGGATTCTTCAGCTCTCGTACCCCGAATCCTTACACCCTTCAAGTACAGTGATTGGAGGGAAGATATGCAGGTAGTTTTGCGCAACCTTGGTTTTTATAGGATGGCTATGGGTAGAGAAACTGAGCCCTGAAAGTATGTTGAGAAGAACAAATTTTTGAATTGGATAAATGAGGCATTTGGATTCATGTGTACTCATATATCCCAAGATATTTTGTTCCACCTTGAGGGACTTAGGACTCTGAAGAAATATTGGTTAAATCTTGAATCTTTGTTTGGAAAACAAGATGTGCTTTGAGAGAACATATTAGAGAATGAGCTCATTTCTTTACAGCCGAGCAGTTTTGAATCTAGTCAGCAGTTCTTTTCAAAATACAAGTCACTAGTACTGTAATGCAAACAATGTGGATTAGAGAGGAAAGATGAGAATATTGTGATGTCTATACTGAGCAATATTGGCTCTGAGTACTTTGCCTTTGTCTCTACATTCCATTCTAGAAGAGCTTCCATCTCCAATTGGAAGATTCCTTCTCTAGATTCTTTTGTTAAGCCCTTAATACAAGAGCAAGATAAATTGGTTCAAATGGGAGTGATTCAAACCTCCAAGAATCAAGCACTATTGATGAAAGACTCAAACAATGTGCAAGCCAGATGGAAGCACAAAGGGAAGGGGCCCAAATCCATTGATTTGAATCCAAAGTAGAATCATATATCTTCTAAAGGAGCCTCAAGTTCAAAGAAAAATATTAAATTCAAGAAGACTAGATGTCCATAGTGTATGAGATGCTTTCATCTAGGGAGCCAGTGCATGAAGAAGAAAATTGACCAAATGTCAACACTCCTTGAAAAGAACAATATTTCTCTCCCATAAGGAGAAAATAAGTTTTATGTTGTACAACCAACAGAATATCATTAGAGATGCCATGGATTGAAGGAATGACTCACTTAGTCTAAAGATTACTTGATTGAATATAGAGAATCCAACCACGGGTTTTACTCTAAGGAATCCTTCTCCACTCTCACTCTATCAAGAGGACCTAGAATTCAGATGGGAGATAACTCCCAAATCTTAGCTACTGGGAGAGGTTCTGTTAAAATCCATCATGGTGAGTTCAAGAATGTTCTATATGTTCCCTCTCTTGCAGAAAATATGTTGTATATTTATAAGATGACCCATATAGGATCTCCCAAGAGAGTTACATTTGAATCTGACTCAGTTGAAATCATAGAAAAATGTACTAGAAATATCATAACGAAAGGGTTTTCTAACCATGCCTCAAAGGCATATGAGTTCTCCAATTTCCCGCTTGTTTCACATCCAACAACTTTATTTACTCATGCCAATAACACCAGCAAGCTATGGCATAAGATATTTGGGAATCTTAATTTAAAATATCTCCAACAACTCCACAATGAAAAATTTGTTGAAGGCTTTCCTCTCATCCAAACATCAAATGGAGTATGTTCTGGTTGCTTGGTAGGTAAACATCCAAAGAAGAGGTGTGAAGTTGGGAAGGAAAATAGAGCTGCCTCTATACTTGATATTATACATAGAAATGTTTCATGGCCTATGCCTACAACATCAAACAGTGGTTTCAGGTATTTCCTTACTTTTATTGATGATTGTTCAAGTTTATGTTGGGTATATTTCATGAAACAAAAATAAGAAGTATTCGAAATTTTTAAAGTTTTAAAATGTTTGATTGAGAATAGTTTTAGGAAAAATATCAAGTCCATTAGATCAAATAATGGAGTTGAATACATTAAAATATATTTTCATTATTATTTTGAATTAGAGGGGATTCGAATGGAACACTCAATTTCATACAAACCACAGCAGAATGGTGTAGCTGAGAGGAAAATTAGATAATTGAAGGAGATGGAAACATGTCTTCTCCAAGCCAAGAATATTCATTATTCTATTTGGGCTGAAGCTATAAAGTTTACTTCATACATACATAATAGAGTTCCTCATTCATTAGTAGTTGAGACCACTCCTTTAGAAGCACTGCATGGGAATAATCCTAATGTCTCTCACTTGACAATTTTTGGTTCCAAAGCTTGGGCCAGAATACCCATGGATAAGAGAAAGTCCTTCAAATCCTAGAGTAGCGAATGCATACTACTAGGATATTATGAGGATGAAAAAGAATATAAGTTGATGGAACTTACAACTAGGAAATGCTTCATAGAGCAAAGTGTTCAGTTTGAAGAAGATCAGTTTCTTGATCTACCACCATCTGAAGCACATGAAGGTATAAACAGTCTTCCATTTCCTTTTGATGATGATTATTTTTCACATGTTTCAGATTCAGATGAAGAGGAACAATACCAACATGATCTTTATATTGAGGTTGTACCTCATGAGAATCTAGATCCCAAATCAACAACCTAAGCCTAAATCGGCCCAAAGGCTTATTGAAGTAGTTGGGGATGGTGCTAGGAATCCATAAGACAAAAGGAGAACAAGTTCCCAGTATCAAAATGATAATGTTGCACTCTCTCACACAACTTCGCTATCTACAAGTGGTGAAATTTTTTTTAAGAAAAGTGCTACTTGATGATAGCGAATGATCAACCATTTGGCCCACGAAAGAACCAAATTCATCATTCCATTTCTCCTTCATAATGACTAAACGCATACAACATCCATCATATCATAAGAACATTGAGAGGTTCACATGCACAACTTCAGGACGTTGTTGCATAGAAGAACCATGCTACCGCATAGTGCTGCAAATTGCAGCAAAACTTTTGCAAGTTATTACCCAAAGAATAAAACTTTCTCCTAAGTATAGCTTGTTTTCTTGTTTCCTTCTTATTTTGAGGGGGAGGGTTTCCCATGATTTTCCCCATTTTCCTTATTTGTTTGGCATGAGTCAATAAAGTTGTTGGATGTGAAACAAACAGGATATGGGAGAACTCACATGCCTTCAAGGCATGGTTAGAAAACCCTTTCTCTGTGATATTTCTAGTATTGTTTTCTGTGATTTCAACTAATTTAGAGTCAAATGTAACTCTCTTGACAGAGCTTGTATGGGTCGTATGATAAACAGACAACATATATGCTGCAAGAGAGGGAACATAGAGAACATTATTGAACTCACCATAATGGATATTAATAGAAAGTCTCCTAGCAGCTAGGATTTGGGAGTCATCTCCCATGTGAATGCTAGTTCCTCCTAATAGAGTGAGAGTGGAGAAGGATTCCTTGGAGGAAACCATGTGGTTGGATGCTTTAGAATCAATCATGTAATATTTTGATTGAGTGAGGCCTTCCTTCAAGGCATGCCATCTCTCATGATCTTCTATCGGTTGTCCAACATCAAACTTCTTTTCTCCTTGTGGGAGAGAAATGTTGTTATTTTCAATGCATGTTGATAGTTGGTCGATTGTCGTGTTCATGCACTAAATATCTATATGACAACCTCTCATACATTATGGAAATCTAGTCTTCTTGAATTTCTTCTTGTTCTTGGAACTTGAGGCTCCTTCAAAAGATATTTGATTATCCTTTGGCTTCGAATAAGTGGCTTTGGGATCCTTCCCTTTTTTCTTCCCTCTGGCTTGCACATTGTTTGAGTCTAACATCAAGAGTGCTTGATTTTTGGAGGCTTGAATCACTCCCATTTAAACCAATTTATCTTTCTCTTGTATTAAGGACTCAACAAAAGAATCTAGAGAAGGAAACTTCCAATTGGGGATGGAAGCTCTTCCAGAATGGAATGCAGAGACAAAGACATAGTACTTAGAGCCAATATTGCTTAGTACATACAACACAAGCTACTCATGTTTCCTCTCCAAACCACATTGTTTGCATTGTGGTACTATAGACTTGTATTTTGTAAAGAATTGTTGAATAGATTTGAAACTACTGGGTTGTAAAGCAATGAGATCATTATCCAATATGTTCCCTTGAATATCATCTTGTTTGAAAAAAAAGATTCAATCTTTTCCCAATATTCCTTCAGAGTCCTAAGTCCCTCAAGGTGGAACAAAAGATCCTGGGAGATATGAGCACTAGAGGAAATTTCAACTCAAAATGGGCCTTTTAACTTTTATTCAAATTCCATGTCATCATGTGTTATCCAATGAAATTGATTTAAATTTGAAATACCGTATAGGTCTTAAACACTTTTTTAATATAAATTTGGGGATAGGTATCATAAAAAAAACTTCTTTTTTTGTTTGTATTTTTGACATATCTCCCCGTGTTTTTACTCAAATTCCGATCGGGAGAGCTCGTTGGATGCGGAATTAAATTCCGCATCCAACGAGTACCCACTCGATTTACTTTTGACGGACCCAGCTACCCCAAAAACAAGAAATACCTGAAAAAATGGAATGATGATGTCATCATTCCATTTTTCAGGTATTTCTTGTTTTTGGGGTAGCGGGGTCCGTCAAAAGTATGCCGAGTGGGTACTCATTGGATGCGGAATTTAATTCCACATCCAATGATCTCTCCCGATCAAAATTTGAGTAAAAACACAGGGAGATATGTCAAAAATACAAACAAAAAAGTAATTTTTTTCTTTTCTTCCTCCAAAATTAATAAATATTATTTTATTATTTTAACTATTATTTTATTAGTTCATTTTAGGAGGCCCATTTTGAGTTAAAATTTCCTCTAATGTATACATGACTCGAAATGCCTCATCAAGCCGATTCAAAAAATTGTTCTTCTCAACATATTGTTTGGGCTCAGTTTCTCTTTCCATAGTCATCCTATACATGCCAATATTTTGCAAGGATACCTGCATATATGATCTCCAATCATTGTAGTTGAAGGGTGTAGGGATTCGGGTTACGAGAGATGAAGAATCCATCTTTCTGTATGCTGAAATAGTTAATTCCTCAAGAATCTACGTAGGCACTTGCAAATAACACTTCAAAAACCAATTCAATTTTCAATCATGTCAGTTTAAATCCTTTACACCAAAACATGTACACTTTCTCAGAGTCCATCACACATGGATAGACTTCTTTGAACATAATTCAGAGGGAGCAAGGCTATCATTCTAGTATTTATGTGGAAACTCAGATGCTTCTGGTGTACAATGGATATCAGAAAAGACTTGCTACTAGCCTGAACAAGGCTCCGATGCCATGTTAAATTATTTTACATGGTATCATAGCATAGGTTTCAGGTTCAATTCCCCCTAGCTACATCGGATGGGGGGTGTTGGAGTATCGGTGCAACCGCATGGTATAATAGCCGCACCTCTGGGAATATCCTGATGATAGGGCCTTGTGCTTGGTTTCAGATGTTCATCAACATCCGTAGGTTTTGGTGTAATGACAAACCTTACAATATGAGTTTGGAAAATCCTGTCGACCATCTTAAAAAATGTCATGCGACATGGAGTACGACACCTAGACAGGAATGGGTACATTTGTTTATACATACTATGGACACGATACCAAGAAATTGGTATACATTGGTCAAACTACGAAGGGGAAATATAGACTGGGATGAGTTATCTAATAGTTTCAACCATAATTTTTTCTTTGTTGATGATAATCTGATGATTTATGTTGCTATGCAAGTTATTAAAGATAATTTTGTTTAGGATGTCCTTGTTTTGGTGTCAAGTTTTTCACAAAGAAATGTGACAATTCAAAGTTGGATGGAGTGTTACAACATAGCTATGGAACCTAAAGATGATGATCAACGTGACATTTATATCCCCGAATCTAAAGGTAGTCAAGAGGTGGAAGGACCATTCCTATCAACTGACAAATTGTTGAAGCCCCTTAAAATAAAGAAGGTAAATATTGGTTCCCCTGAGAATCCAAAATTTGTGAGTATTGGGGATTACTGGGATGTTGAGATGATGGAGAAAATTACTAATTTGTTACACGAGTTCTAATATTTTTTTCCCGAAAAAGTTTTAAGAAATGAAGGGGATCGTCAAAGATCTGGGTGAAATGAATACTCCTCTAAAACTACATGCAAATCCTATCAATAAACGACCATATAGAGTGAATACAAGATACAAAGAGAAGGTTAAGGAAGACTTAGATTGAATGTTGGACGCAAGATTTATTGAACCTGTGGAAGAATAAGAATATATTATCCCAATGGTTGTACAATATAAGAAATTTTACAAAGTCTGTATCTTTGTTGACTTAGAAAAACTAAACAATGTTTTCCTACATGACATATTTCCTACACCTTTTACACATGAGGTGTTGGAGAGTGTAGGGGGAAAGAAGTGTACTCTTTTACTAATTAATTTTATGTGTATTGGAAAATCAAAATTTCAAAAGAGGATCAACATAAGACCACCTTTGAGATAGAATGGTGTTGTTTCCAATACATGGTGTTGCCATTTGTAATTAAGAATGTGCCTACTATTTTTTCTAGGATAACAGTAGCTGCTTTTAAAGATTTTATTCATAAATTTCTAGAATTCCATTTTTTATTATTGGACAATATATGGGTTAATTAAGGATCATATTAAGAGTCTTTGGATGATTCTCGAATGTTGTACATAGTTTCAAATTTATTTAAATATGAAGAAGTGTATTGTTTGTGACCCTTTTGGTATTTTGTTGGGTCATGTTGTCTGTCAAAAGGGAATGTTAATGGACACTAGGTTGAAATTTATTAGGGGATATGCAGAGATCACAACCCCAATGGAGAAATTATTGAAGAAAGATGTTAAATTTTAGTGAAATGAGCAGTTTCAAAAGAGTTTTGATGTCCTTAAAGAGAATATGGTTTCTGGACCTATTTTAGTATTTCCTGACTGGCGAAAAAATTCCATGTACATGTCATTACATCCTCTATCGCACTAGAAACAATGCTTGCATAACCAGGTGAGGGATTTATTGATCACCCTATTGCATTTGCTAGTATAAATATGTCGATTGCAGAGAAAAAATATACGACGAAAAAGTGGGAAGGACTTGCTATGGTATATGCACTCCATAAATTTTGACACTACTTATTGGGTGGTCACTTGCTATGGTATATGCACTACATAAATTTTGACACTACTTATTGGGTGGTCACTTCAAGATGTTTACAAACCATTCTTCTTTGGAATACTTGGTCAATAAGCCAGTGTTGGGGGGGAATATCTGTTGATTTTTTCTTCTCTTCCAAGTATTCGATTTCGAAATTGTTGTAAAATCAGGAAGATTGAATGCAGGGCATGACCATCTTTCAAGGTTGGAAAGTGGGGAAGACACTACCATTTTAGATGATAATCTTCCTGACATGCAATTGTTGACGATTATTATGAATACATTGTGAGTTTATTGACTACATGGAGTTCACCAGAAGGATTTATCACAACACAGAAGAAACAATTAGTCGTAAAAGTTGCAGACTTTTAGTTGATTGTTGGACAGTTTTATAAGATGGATGAGATGAGATACTCTATTTTTGTGTCTTGGAATATGGTTTAGATGAGGGCAACTTTGCAGGGAAAATGATAGTGCAAAATATTTTATAGGAAGGATTATGGTGGCCTACCCTTCATTTAGATGCTATGGATTATTGTCATAGTTGTGATACTTTCCAATGCAAAGAAAAACCGTCTCGACAAGATGAAATTCCATTGGTACCACAGGTAGATTTGCAGGTGTTCGATAGATGGGCTGTCAATTTTGTGGGTCCTATTAATCCACTGGGTAAATGGAAAAGTACATGGTATATAATTAATGCAATAGATTATTTAACCAGATGAGTTGAAGCAACACCAGTAAGAGATTGTACTGCAGTAACTGCTGCCAGGTTTTTATTTGATCATGTGGTGATGAGGTTTGGTTGTCAAAAAAATTTAGTAAGTGACCAAGGTACGCAATTTCTTAATTAAATGATTGAAAAATTAACTAAATTATTTCAGATCCATCACATGAAGATAACACCATATCATCCATAAGAAAATGGAGCTGTCGAATCCTTTAAAATTTTTTTAGAGAATGCACTAACTAAGATCTATAATGTAAGTCGTGATTAATGGGATCACAAAATACTCATATTTTTATGGGATTATCCTATGACATGTAAGAAACTTACATGATACACTCCATTCTGACTAGTTTATGGGCAGGAGGATGTTATCCCAATGGAATATATTGTACACAGTCTAAGAATAGATGCAATTACTGAGATGACAGATGTGGTTTTGGATTACCTGACTTCAAAGTCAAGTTCCCCATGGAATTTTATTCAATCATTCCCATGGAAGAAAGGTGAGACCTTGAAAGGAACAAGGGCATCGGTATTATCACTAGTGGGTATTCTCATGGAGGCACCCATTCAAACTCTGTGCATAAGGGAGACACAAAGCTTTCCCATCATACTTGATGTGAACCATGCACACTACCACGACATCACCAAAAGAATCCATATTGTAAACTTAGAAAACAATCTATAACTTGGGTTGCATGATTGACTTTAGTGGGGTCTGGAAGTGTTAAACTAGACGAATCCTGAGTTAGGGAGAAAAAAGGGGTGGAATGGATTGATAAACCCAATGAAGGAAATAATACTTGAAAGTTAGAAATCGAAACCTTTCTATCCCACCCTGAATAGCATTGGAGGGAAGGGATGCATGAGGGACTGTGCAGCGGTGAAGGGGACCTTCCTTGTGTTGGGTGTGGTAGTTATTGTGTGTACAGTGTTTCCTTAACCGAGTGAGAATCTTGTATATTCGTGGCTAAGATCACTATATTATAATTCCATTCCCTTTACTCCCTATATGGTTAATAAACCCAGTCAAATAATGGCTTAGCATGAATGATTGTGGTTTTGGTTTTAATTTAGTCTTTTTAGTTCCTCTCTAGTAGATATCATAGCCCATATTGGGGGTGGCCTCTGAGTTCTAAAAGAATATAGGCCAAGAAGAGACCTATAGTTGGGTGGAACATTGCACTCACGTAGCCAATTGCTAATCAATTCCATTGAAAGATAAGTAGCTACTGTGGTGTTTGAATGTTCACTTCAATTGCTCAGGTATGCTTAATCTATTTACATGGTGAATAAATAATTGTGCATGAATAAAAAATGGGATTATATGGTTTTAATGTTCAACAGAAAATTGTTAATATCTATGAACCAATTTATATCTATACATACTTATGTTATGAATGATTACATGTTCATGTAGAATGGATTGACTCATAGATTTTGAATCACTGCACACAGTAGTGGTCCTTAGTTGTAAATAGAGTCGTCCTTATGCTTGGTTTATGTTTTTTTATAATGATGTTGAATAAATGTTTTTATGCATCAATCACACTACTAGATAGATTGAATGACTGATGTGCATGGGTAATTACATTCCATAGGTTATGAACCCTGTAGAGTCACATATAGAGTGGGGAAAGTTTGTATGAAAACTGTACTTCCACAAGAAATGGATTCAAAGGTACTGGTGAAGATTCATATATAGTAAGGCCAAATTTCCATGGTCATAATTGCCTAAAGGAGGGAAAATGTCATCAAATTTAATGGTTGAATGGTTGGCTTAATGCACAGGCCAGAAATGGAAATTTGACTAAGTATTGTCCTGTGAAGATCAAATAAATCTCAATTGTATAACGTTGCGTCAAATTTAATTTGAGTCATTGATTTAGTACAGATGTTTTGGTGCTGACATCATAGTCAACATAGAACTTGTGAAGAATGCATGGTGCAATGCTAACTCTCGACTCTTGACAGTGGTAGCATCAGTGATGAAAAAATAAGGCAGTTCGGTTGGAAGTTGATATGCAGTGCTGACTTCCAACTTCCGATGTTGACAATGATAGAGTCTAGAGGTTGGAGAGTGTAAGCTCAAGGACTGTTATGCATTCCACTTTTCAAGCATTGGAATCAAAAAGTCAGGGAGGTTGAAAATGGATGGTTTAGTCACTCCCAATTTCTACTTCCAACTTTGGTGTATGGAAAATTCGAGATCAGAAGGAAAGACTCGAGGTTATGCAATTATGCTTCCAAGTTGGTGGATCAAAATATTAGATTAGTTTAAACATCGAGTTGATTCTTGGGTTAAGTTAAGAACCCGATTAGCCAAGTATTGAGTAGTCAAGTACCCTACATATATGTTTTAAGCATTATGAAGTCAAAACCAAGTTAATTGAGCAATCTGGAAGCTCAGTCTTGTGGTTTAGTATTTCAAAGGTCATTTTGGTCAAGGAAAAAAAATATCAGATTGATCATGAGGAAAGACAAATATAAGTTGAACTGTTTGTTTCGAGTCTCCCCTCACCTCAAAATTCCACCGAGGTGAACGAGAACACCATGCCACCCTATTCAATGTTTAACTTTTGGTCATGATTTTTAAATATAACATTGATTTCTACTTGTCTTGAATTTGTTTATTGCTTTATAAATGTTACATAACTTGATTAAACTATAAAGGGGTCTTAGGTGTGTGTTTGGATGGGTGAAAGAAGCATGGTATCAAGATTATTTTGTGTTGTAGAATAGATATATTTTTTTAGAAAAGAATGGTTAGAGTTGCATTAATCAATTGTGAACTGAATCAGAATCTGAAAATTACAAAATAAAGAGGGCTAATGACCTCTAACAATACTGTCAGTCTTATTGTGAATATATTGGGAGATAAATCCCACTTGCTTCTAGATATTCTTCAGGAAACAACAAAAATTCTTTACAAGATTAAAATCTCACGAACTATGAGAAAATAAGAGTGGAAAAGAAGTACATTAATTAGAAGGGGAGGTAAAATTCCCCTTAATGAAAGGGTCCAACTTCTTTTGAGAGCCCAAGAAAATGTTTGAGGCCGCTTCCTTTTCCCTATTCTCTTTGTTGGTCTTTCGCCCTCTAGTGAGGGGGGATAAGGGGATGAGAAGTATTTAGGATCATAGTTTCCCTCTGACCCAGAGGAAGTGACTAAGGAATCCAGTCCCACTTGGCCTGAAGTGTCATGGTCTAACGTGTGGGAATCTCTCTTGGAGCTTGAAGGAAGGCTTGGATAAGCTTCTTTCGGGGTAGGGGAAACAACAATTGTCTCTGAAGGTCCGAGAAAATATGGGGGGGTCATGCACTGCACCGTATCTTCTGCTGCTTCAGATTCTTGAGCTTCGACTTCCTACAAAACTTCAAAGTTGTTTTTTTTTTCAGCGAAGAAGAGACTGCTGTGACAGGAGGAGGGGGAGTTGGATCCTTATGCTGAGAAGATTGAGGCTCCTTTCTCCATGGAAGTCAGTGTCAATTATTGACTATTTGGAAATATGCTTCTTTAGGAGCAGGGGGATATGATCTTTTCTCAGATTCGTAAAGCTTGGGGAAGATTTTGGAAAAGCATCTATAAACATGGAAAAAGTTGCATTTGAATGAAATCTTCTCGTAAATCAGTTCTTGGATGAGCGTCCATTCTCCTAAAGTAATATTTAGGGCTTTCGAAAGCCCTTTTTTGAGATTTAACTCTATGAAAATGTCGGCACATGTAAACTGACCCCCTTTTGGATCTGCACTATCCAGGTAGCGCCGTAGCCTATTACTGATATCCTCAAGAGATATTTTCCCCCAAAGATGAAGTGGGAGATGTGGCAGAGTTACCCATACTGGAACAGTTGTAATCTCTACTTCATGGTTAAAACCCAAAGTCCAAGGGGATAAAAACAAACGTCTCGATCCCATGAACAAAGGACCTGATTGAAAAACTAAATCTTGTTTTTATTTACACAGAAACAGAAAAAAAATAACCCCTACTGACTGCGAATAGAGAGACTTGTCCTTGCAAAATAGGGTTCTAGTGATCTACAATCCAAAGCTCCACCACCTTTGGGTTGGGCCACAACCCTGTAAACTTGCTATTGAGGGAATTATATAAGAGAGTGAGTGATTTCCAGAAAGGATCCGAGGGAGAGATCTCCAGAGAGGGGATCTCATCAAGATTTTTCATGAGCTTGGAGAGAGGCAGAGAAATAGCCTGAGGAGAGACGACTTGAACACGGTCCTTAAAGGCCTGGAGCTGGTCATGAACCTCCATAAAAATAGCCGCAACTAGCAAACTCTTCGCAAATGGAAGAAGATCAAGGAGGAAGGAAAATCCTATGGGAAGTTTCCTGATCACTAGCCAAAGGAAGGCAAGCAGCCTGAACACCGTCCGTAGGAATGCATACCAACGATGTCAACTAGGAAAAACCTATCCATGCTTTAGAGAGTTGTTTTCGAGCATCACAAGGGTAATGCCCATCGTTTTGTTACCCATGGTCGTAAGTCGCAATCTGTTGTCATAGAATAGATATTATAAGTGATTATTATTGTTTATATAAATGGCTTATTTGAGTTTTGGATGGGTGAAAAAGCATGGTCTCAAGGTTATTTCAGTCATAGAATAGATATTATAAGTGATTATTATTGTTTATATAAATGGATTATTTGAGCTGTAGAATAGGTGATTATTATTGCATATATGAATAGTTTATTGGTTGATTGTGTATATGTAATTTTATTAATTATTTAATTTTAATATTCTTTTGAAAAAATAATTTATATAAAAAAAATTGCTAAAGTGAGTTTGAGTCT